>JAJJMA010132888.1:0-10456 GCA_023529015.1 Papaver nudicaule
TTCACCTGATGGTGCATCTAGCCGACGAAGCTTTAGTCTGCGGCCCTATCAGGTTCCGGTGGATGTACCCCTTTGAAAGGTAATTAGTGCAACTTAACACATTCATTTGTTTGATTTGATAACTTGAAAGGTAGTGTTACTGACTTAAATTACTTTTGTCACTGATATTTGCAGGTTAATGAAAGATTTCAAGAACTTGATGCGGAATAGGAGATACATTGACGGGTGCATTGCAAGGGGGTATGTGTTAAGGGAAGCCAGCTTATACTGTATGGAGGATATATCAGTTGACGGCGATGGGACTCACAAACATAGTAGACCTGCATTTTTAGATGATGATGATGAGTTTGCTGATGAGATGCCTTTAAGTAAGGGTACAACCTTTACGTTAACTCAAGTGCAGTTTGAACAAGTCCGCAGATGGATGCTGTCTAAGTACGTGGGAATCGATGACTGGGAAAGGTCAGTTTTCTATGAATAACACAGTTGAGATGATTATTATAATTGGCTTATCGATGTTGTTAATCCTTGTTGTTATTTGATTGCAGGAAATATGAATCCTATGTAGACAGTTTCAACTCTCAGAGTCAGAGAAATAATCTGTCTAACAACAAGGCTATGGACTTTCTTTTATGGTTACGCGAGGAGGTATAATATTTAATTCATTCAGTATTGGTTTGTAGGCAATGAATACATTCAGTAAAGTAGTTTGGCGATGAATTAGATTCAGTTATTAAAGTAGTCAGAGAAATAATCTGTCTAACTCCAACATGCTCTTTTACAGTTATTAAAAGCCGATGAATTAGATTCAGTACTTTGGCGGCTCGTTCAAGGACCTCTCTTCAAGGCTGAATCATATTCAAAATACCAACTAAATGGGTTTGTTTTCTGCCCACAAGATGCTGATGCTAAGCGGGTATCACAGAACAGTGGTGTTTCAATGAAAGCTGTTACAAGTCATAGAGCAAAGTCGACAGACAAAAATTTTAAGGAAGCAGAGGTTACCTACTATGGAGTCATCAAGAAGATAATCAAGTTGAATTACATAGAATTTGAAGAAACTGTCTTCTATTGTGATTGGGTCAAGGTTGAAGATAAGAATGCGTTCCAAGTTGATCCGGTTTCAAGCGTGATAAAAGTTAACTTGTCGAAGATGAAAAACATTAATAGAGTGGTTGATGAGCCGTTTATTGAATCATCTGAAGCGTCCTAAGTGTTCTACACAAAGGATCTTTCACCCGAGGGATGGTCTGTGGTGTTGCATTCATCGCAGCGATTAACATCGTCAGTCGACGATATTGAAATTCCTACAGTTTATCAGTCACCTTTTACTGACAATGAGAGTTTAGAGAAAATCATATGTGTTGATAAACTAGTTTAAATCTTCGCCATTCGTACTTCGTTGTCTGTTTAATGATATTGTTTGGTTTGATCACTTGAGCAATTTTCTTGTGTTGTAGTCAATTGTCTCTTTTATTGTTGTTTTGTTTTACCTATGTGTTCACTTACCAATTCTAACGCTTACACATTTTTGATGTTTGACAGGTTGTTATGGGCTGTAGTACAGGTGGATGAATATGGACTACCCATTTCAAAGAATTGTACGAAACTCGGCCACCAAAAGGGCTCCTTGGTTCGCACACATGTACCTATTCGCTACACAAACTGGAAGATAGTGCCAAGAAAGTACAAGGATTACGTCTGGAATGGTCTAAAGGTAACATAGCCGAACCATATTATCCTCTCACTTTTTGTTCAGTATATAAGGACAACGATACATGCTAATGATTCTGTTTTTCCAGGCCCTATATGATTTACCTGAGACCTCCGGGAGAACAATGATGAAGGGGATGCGGGTCCATGGAGAAGATTCAAGTCAGAGCTACGGAAGAAATATATGAATGGAAAGACTCATGAAGAAAGGCTCAGAGTGACTCCCCCAAAGATAACTGTTGAGGATTGGATAGAATTTTGTAACCATGAAAATACCACTGAGGCAGATTAAAGTAGAGTTGAAAATAAGAGGAAAAGAGAAAAATATGATTATTCTCATACCTCTGGCCGCAAGCCTCATGCTATGGTTAGAGCTGAACTGGTATGTGAACTTTTCTCAACAATGCATCCTCAAGAAACTCATGCTTTGTTAATTTTTGCATTCTGTCTTAATTTGATACATCTCTATAATTTTAGGTGGCTGCCAATCCTGATATAGAAGTCACTGTCTCTCAAGTGTGGGTCAAAACTCATGTACAACAATCAGGAGAAATTTTACCAAGTGCTCAGCCGTATTATGTAAGTCATTCTGCTATTCTAGTTAGTCACTATGTCATCAGAAAATACAGATTCTAGGTAGTTACCAGAAATTACATATTCTTGTTGTGCTCAACATTATAGGATAAGCTTCAGAAGGCGCAGCAAGATATTAGTAACAAACTGGAGGCAGGAGTTGCTGTGGAAGAAACTTGTCCGGTGGCTGAAGTATTTGGTAAAGATTCAAGGGGACGGACTCGCTATGTTGGTCATGTTTCTCGTTTGGAGGTTGAGTTGTATGCTCCTGCGCGTGCTAAATGCGATGAACTGAGGTCCAAGGATGTTGTTCTTACTCAAAAGGTGGAAGACTTAGGTGACAAGATGGAGGTTTTGATTGGCGGCTTTGGATCATTATGCAAGATAGTGAAGGATCTCAAATCATCATCAGCTGTAGCCTCAAACAGCTTGGGTTTCCGTTCACCTGCTCTAAATGGTGGTGAAGATATTGCTGCTTCACATCAACCCGTGACACCCTCTCACTCAGGTTCACCTGCTCTGAATGCTGGACAAAACAACGCTGCTTCACCTCAATCATGTTCAGCAACTCGATCCAGAGTAGGGGCTAAGCCGCGTTGTGCATTGCTGAATATTGAAAATGAAGTTATTGCAACTGGTGAAGTGTGTACAGGTCATTCGTCACGTTTGTTTCACTCAGTAGCTGTACCAGATCATCTTGAAAAGGTTTTACTTGATGAAATTCTGCTGCCAGATGAAATCACCGTAAGAGCTAACACCTTCGCAGGTGCTTTTAGAGAAGTTGGAGTTGGAGGCTTCGTGCTTCATCCAAAGATTCTCACCCGTTACGATTAGAAGGATCGTTCCACGTTTTTTGTGCAGTTCTAACTGCAGGCTAACACATACAGCCTTTATCCTTTTTTGTGCAGTTTGGCCTTATGTACCTATCTTGAAAAATCTATGTGCATGAACAAACTATCTTCAGTTCGGCCTTTTTTATTTTAAATATGTCTCTGCAAACAAACTTATATCTTATGAATAGATCGTTCTTTATTATTGTTGTTTTATTGTTTATTCTGTTTATCATATATGTGCATTTGCGGGTGGTTTTGTTTCTGTTATATTGAGTGTGCAGGTGACATCACTCGAGGTCGGGAATTGAAGCACAAGTAGCCAACCGGGGGAAATATCAATCCCTGGTAAGTAGCGCGTGCTTATGATTCCATTGTTGCATGGTTTTGGTTGTGTTACAATGGGATGGAATTTGATTCACTGTTCTTGCAAGGTACTGCTAAATGTTGATTGTTGCTGAGTGGGGATTGAGCAGCAGAGGTATAGGCATAGAAGGGTATAGGTGTTCACTGTTGGTTTGTAGTGGTGCTGGTGTTATAGAAAGCAATGAAAGGTAAATCTTTCTGAAGAAATCACTGCCTCCCATATACTACTATTATACCACTTGGGAAATTGTATTTCTGAGTTCATATGATTTTGTTATGCCTCCCTTGGTTCAGGCTGCTGTATATTCCAGATTCACTGACTCATTAATGTTTCTTTGATTTCAGGTTTTGTTGGTGGTGGTAAGAGTTGCTTAATGTTTCCTTTGGAAACTGCTGAATTACAAGTAAGAATTACTTGTATATCTTATTGCTGATGACATTTGGAAACTGATGTGTTTGTTTATCTTGTAATCTAACTTCGCCGGTGATACTTGATTCTCAGGTAAATAAACTACCTGCTGATGACAATTTGGACCTGGAAGTTGATAATGAAGCAAGTAATACAACTCCCTTTCAGACTTGCAATTTCATTTCATTCTGACATTGATGAATGAAAATAGACTTACAAGTGTATTAGCATAGCTATGTATTTGTGAATGGTAATGAGTTATCAATGGAAATGAGTTTTGTTCTTTTGAAACTATTGCAAGTTACTGAAGTTATGTTTGCTTGACCATTGTTTGACCTTTGCTTAACCAATTTTGACCTTTGCTTGACCAATTTTGACCTCAGTTGGACCTAATTCTGACCTAATTCTGACCTAGGTCAAATAACCTAGCAACATTTTTTTTTATTGTGCCAAAAAAAATAGTAACAGAAACCATGTGTTGCAACTTTAGAACCGGAACCTATGAAACCGGGGCCAGATAATGTCTAGCCGTTCTACTGATTTATGGTTCTATATTCGCAACTGCTGCTACGTGTTTCAAATTTTTTAATTCGCAACTGCTGACACCTGTTGCTAGGACAGTTGCGTCATCATATCCGCAACAGGGCATAAGCCGTTGCTGAAATCTGTAACATGGCCTTTTGAAACTCCCAGCTGCAGTTTCAACCCCGAGTTGCAACATCCACAGGCTGTTGCTTTCTGCTAAATATGGTGTAGTGAGTTGGCCTTGGACAAAGGCCAAGGCCGTGGCGCCATGATGACAGGACTAGCGCTAAAGCGCTTTAAAAATTAGCCTTGGCCTTTGGCCAAGGCCGTGGCGCCACAAACCATGGCGCCACAACGAGTTGGCATTGGCTAAAGGCCAAGGCCGTGGCGCCATGATAATAGTTTAGCGTTAAAGCGCTTTGAAGGTTGGCCTTGGCCAAAGGCCAAGGCCGTAGCCCCTTGGGCTATGGCGCCACAAGCCAATGGCGCTATGAACTCCTGGCCTTGGACAAATAGCCAAGGCCACTCCTATACTCGTGTCCTGGAGGCACCACACTCACGTTGGTCATGACAATTAGTCATACGACTCAACTCAACTACGCAATATCTGCGTATCACTCGAGACATCAAAACGTCACACGGGGGGATAACTTTAGGGGTATTGGTCTGGCGGTCTACGACAGTTGAAAGAAACTGATAGAGATAGTGGACAGTTACGAGAAGATGGCGCGAGTGGACATGTTCTACACAACTCAGGCAGTTACGGAAACCAACCCATGTCCTCCACTCCTCCACTCTTCCACGACTTCCACCTTCTCTGTCGAGAGATCAGGGTGAGTTCAAAACTATAAATAGAGGCCTCCTCTATCTTCCAAGGCAAGAAGAAGATCATCCAGAAACAACCAGACATTCAGAACACCTGAATGAACCAGAGCCTCAGAGTAAACACGCTTGAGCAACCAACACACTTCTAGCCTTGGAGATTTCTAGTCACTCTCACGACGGAAATCTTGAACTCTTACACCCAAAACACACCCTCAACCTGATCTCAAGTTTCTTCGCTGTTTCCCTCCCTAGATCAACCTCTATCCTCTTTGTGACCGAAGCAAGACGTGAACGGCCATTGACTTGGTTTAGGCTCGTCTTGTTCGACTTTGATCTCGAACACTACGAAAGTACCCAGAGACGGTGCATTGTTTTTCCAGGTAAAAACAGTTGGCGACCACAGTGGGAGATCATTCTCTCGGTTTCAGAAGGTCACTTATAGAATGTCTGAACTAGGGATGGGATCTGAAGAACCTGATTCTCGCTTCAACACCTCAAACCCTACAAGAAAGACAGACCCCAATAACAACCACCCAATCAATACCGACTGCAGAAGAGGCGAGAACTCACCAACGCCTCCAACCATAGTAGAAATAGCCCGGCGACAAGATGCCCTCGCCAGCCAACAAATGAATATCGCGGCCGCCTTGATGGAGATTACAGCCTACCTCAAATCCCTCGCAGAGAAAGCACCAAACACCTCTGAGGTCCCGGCAGTGGAAAGGATCATCGCACGAATGCGGGACGAGTCGCCCACGATTTCACACTACAAGACCGACACTCAACCAACCCGGGAACACTCTCAAGTCCACACCACCTTCTCCTTCCCCAGGTATGACGGAACCGGTCACGCACGAGAACACGTTTCACATTTCCTAGGATCTCTGAGGGAATACGGATACAGTCATACCCTGAGACTCAACGAGTTCCCGAAGTCTCTTATTGGAGAGGCTTACCAATGGTACACTCACCTTCCGCCAAGAACCACGAGCACTTGGAACGAATTAATGGACGCCTTCTTCAAGGAATACCTTTTTGGGAAGGTAACTCTCTCTGATCTGAGTAAAATGCGCCAAAGAGACGGCGAGTGCCCTGACGACTACGTTAAGAGGTTTAAGGGACAAGCCCTCGGTTGCTGCATCCCAGACATAACGGAACCATAACTGGTGGAGATCTGCACTGGTACCATGGCTCATATCTACCGAGCTCTTTTAGAAGATCTCCAGTTCCAGACTCTTGCCGAACTCCAGGAGGCGGCGGAACGGTCAACCACTATAATAACCACCCTGAGGGAGAGGACTCAACTACTGAAATACGGAGGACTTGCCGAAGAAGACAGTAGAAGCCTAGATAACGACAGGAAATGAAAGGCAGGAAAGTGTCTCGTTGAGCACCAAGCACCAGACTCAGCGACACGAGGCGTAACACCAGAAGAAGACGCGCAGCAACAACGAGGAAGTATTGATCCGCCAAACGACCTCTCGGCAATGGAGATGGAGCAACTGGTAGACTCCTTGGTCCGAGACAAATTCGTAGAACTACCTGAAGTATCGAGGCCTCCCACTGCTGGAGAGATGAAATACCCTCGTTACTGCCATTATCACAGGAGGATCAGCCACGCCACGGTCCAGTGTAACAGCTTTAGGCGAATCCTCAAAGAACGCATTGTCAAGGCCAAGGCATGTTCCTACAGACTACACCCGGAGTTTCCACACGTCCAAGCGCTCACAGATCACAAAGAACCCGTGAATCAGAGAGTGGAGAACCTGATGCACCAATTATGTGAAATCCTATGTTTCTCGAAACCTCAACGTCGGGATATGTTTACAGCACTTAACCACGTGGTGTCAGGAAGACGACTACCATTTGGAGAGGAAGAAGATCCACACCTGCCAACCCAAGTTGGGTCTTCGGTAAGATATGACTGGGGACTACTAGCTAGACAAGGTTGGGGAATACTCACTACCGCATATATACGCGACGTCGGATTCCCCAACACATTGTTGGATCCAGGAGCGAAAATCAACATCATCTCTGCAACGACAATAGAAGCTTCGAGAGGCTCGCTACATGATGTCACTGATTCACCAGAGACGTTGGAAGATCCCGAAGGAAGGACGGTGACAACTCGTGGACGAACAACTCTACAGATAGAGGTGAACGGAGTACGAACGGAGGCTGAACTCTATGTGGTCCCACAAGACTCAGAACACGACATGGTCCTCGGCCACCCTTGGTTCAAAGACAACCAGAGTCTACTTAACGAAGCCACAATCCCACTCAGAGCACCAACTGAGCCAGAGGATCTCCACGCAGCGACGGTATCCCTGTACGAGGAAGGAGGAGCCTCGCCAAACTCCGAAAAGAGATCAAGGATGGCATCCCTGCAAAAGACGGACGGAGCACTTATCGCAAGGTATGAGTGGATCATGCACCCTACTCGATATTTTAGAAAATGGATGACCCCATCACCTGGTCACGAAACCCTCGGTATCCTGCTTAGCCAATTAGACATAGGAGACCGGGAAGCCAACAACAACGGGTTTGCCTGCCTCCCCCGAAAATCGCCCTTATACCGGAAACTCCACGACCCTAGGGGCCCATTAACCGACGACAGAGACTACAAAGTTGGAGAATTAATGATGAAGACCGGCAGACAAGGAAGGGGAAAGCCCGAAGGACCCTACATGGTCATCAGGTCTGCGCTGAACGGGTACTACAAACTGGTTTCGCTCAAAGACGGATGCAAGGATACAATAATAATCAAGAAAAGACGGGTTGAAGCATATCCCAATTAAACCTTTAGTTATAAGAAACATAAAACCGTTGTACTTAGTCAAGACATGAGACTCATTCTATCATTGTCTTTCGAATAATAAAAAAAATATATATTCCTAAACCAGGAGCCAAGAAACAAAAACGATCAGAAAAGACCAAATAACACAGTATCCTTAGCCTTTTCATGAGAGTCTCTCATGTTGGAAAGAACCTCCCGCTCCTTCACGAACCTAGCCTCCAATTCAGCAATCTCCCTCTCCTTTGTGGCAAGAACCTCATCGGTAATACTATCATCCTGAACCTTAGCCTGCTTCCGCTTCTCAAACCTCTCCCGGAGCTAAGACACATTAAAGGACTCAGACTCAGCAGCCGCTATAGCATCCTCCCAATCCTGCAACGTCTCTGATTCGACCCCGCGCATGGAATTTTCCCGCATCTCGGCAATCCGCTCCAACAGAAATTCGACGAATCCTTCCGCCACGACACGGTTTGCATCCTCTCTAGCAATGTGCCCAAACTCCTTCCAGATACGTGTATACATGTCCTCATATTCTCGGGAAACGACGAAACCGCCTATAGCCACCTGGTGGGATCTAGCCCTACTCAAAAGGGGGAACGCGACACCTCGAGTCGGATAAAGCGCATTCAACCTAGCCTCCCTAGCTCTCATTTCGGCGTCAGCAGTATCTTCGGAGTCGGAATTCTCAATCTCGTCGGTATCACCATCCTCTACAGCTTCTTCGCCAACACTTTCGTCCACGGGCACGTCTACAGTAACGGGTGAAGCTACTTGGGAATCGTCGACACCGTCGGTTACCACCGTCTCGTCACGCATGAGCTCATCGCTCCCCTTCATGGACTAAAGAAAAGAAGAAATCAGTAACCGTGAAAGACAGGAGTTACCACTAGTCCAGAGGTAAAGAAGAAATGGTCAAGGGCATAGAACGCGAATCCCTTACCACGGCAGGACTCGACTCCTCACGAAGAGGTGATGAAGCATTGGACCTCTCAGCTATCTCTCGATTCTCGTCACCCACATTCGAAGACCCCACTGGTTCGTTGTCTCCTAGGTGACCCGTTTACAAAAGGACAACACAAGAATGAGAACTCGGCTAAACATTATTAGGGAAACAAAACAATCTCGGTAAAAGACCCACTACCGTCACATCGACGTCCTCATACTCGCCAGGGGAACCATCTACTCCTACCCGGGAAACGAACCCCCTAGGCATCCTCATCCGAGGTCGGTTCCTCCTGGCACCTCGAATCGAAACCATGTCGTCCGACTGGGGACTCGGGGTAGAGCGCACCTGTAGAAGAATAACGAAGGGTAAAACTATATAAAAAAAAAAAACATTTTGCAGCCAAGAAGGAATTACAGTTGAACCACCATACCTGAACGGGAGCAACAGGAGTACCCTGACCTCCCCCGCTGACGAAACCATGAAGGACTTTGAGAGTACCATTCCAAAACTCGTGATACTCAGGAGTCATCCTCGTTGGTCTATAACGGAAGACGAAGGGAGAACGACGACCGAGATGGAGTGATACGTCGAGCGAAGACCGCAATTCAGCCACAGAAGGCGCGGAGAGTAACCTCTTGGGAACATCTTGATCGAAACCCGTCACTTTCGCTGCTCGATCAATATTATAAGGCATTACCACCTCTTCCCCGTGAAAGTAACCAAGGATATAACCAGGAGTGCTGCTGTTGATGAAGATGGCCTGCCCAATAGTAAGACCACTCGATTCTCGGGGTCCCGATCGTAACTCAACACCAGGATCCTCTGTGAAAATTATGGGTTGTACGATATCAGAGGAAGAATTAGTGTACCACGGATGGAAGTTGACATTCCTATCATCATCTAACAAGTCCCCTAACTCCGGAGAAGCAATGGGCAACTTGTTATTCCACTGCAAGATTCGAGGGCTCCCCTTCAGTGCCTTACCCAAAGAAGGCCCCTTTTTGGGTCTATGAGGTGTGAAATGCTCCCACAAGATTGCCTGGACAAATAAGGGGTTCACGTAGGTACTAACCCTATCGACATCAGGCACCGACATGTCCCGGATAAAAGCATCGAACTGGGCATACTGAGAACCGAGAAACAAGCTACCTGTGGAGGGTAAAAACCCCTTGGGACACGTGTCGTAAATCAAAGAAGCATAATAGCGCCGAAAGAGCTAGCGAAGCCTCAGACCAGCCCAAAGAGGAACGAGACCAAACACGACGAGTGAAGACTCGAACGAAAAGAGATTCGGACCACACCAAAGGACCGAAGCCCCCAAACCTACATCGGAGCACCACCGAAGGAACCGCCTTACTCGACAAGGACTGACACCACCACGATTGAGTCTCTTGTCTTATTAGCTGTAAACCACCCAAGCTCGGCCTATATAAGGCGAGCTTGGAAAACTTTGTAAGGGTTGGATTCTTTTG
>JAJJMA010132896.1:0-31772 GCA_023529015.1 Papaver nudicaule
GATGGATATGATACCTTGAGTACTTATGCAGATTTTCTACTCGTACAGTTTGGCGCTAGAAACAGGGACTGATTAAAACAACTTAAGGTTTGCCTGTGATTTTCGGGTTTTCAAATTTTTTGATATATATGTTTTCTAATCTTCTCCAAAGATTTTCAAAGTTTGTTTTCTGAAAAGAAGCTCCTATGCCTTAAGCATCTAAAAGACCTTAAAGGCTTTGGCATGTTTAAGAGTTTTTTGAGCATAGCATCAGATGATAAAATCATCCATTAATGAGTTCTCAAAACCTCGGTATGAGGAAGTCGATTTCTAAAGAGGCAATCTATATTCGCTTTAAAAACGATTACAAAATCGTGCTGACATAAAAATCCATTTTAGGGTTTTCAAAACTCTTGTTATACACATAAATCCATTTTAGGATCTTCAAAACCCATGTTACTTAAAAATCCATTTTTAGGGTTTTCAAAACTTTTGTTATACACAGAAATCCATTTTAGGGTTTTCGAAACTCATAAAATATGTAAAAATCCATTTTAGGGTTCTCAAATCTCATGTTGTACATAAAAATTCATTTTGGGGTTTTCAATTTTCATGCTATATTTGGAAATAACACTTCAATAAAACACCCAGATGAAAAGGGATGATTTGAGCTAAAGGACAAAATAAGCAGTTAGGGATAGGTCTAAAAAGGGCAAATACGACTTATATTAAATTTCGTCTGAAAAAGTTCATTGCAGAGTAGATTTACATGGCCGACAAAGTACATTGCGCTAGCCGCCCTGGACCTCACGGGTTTTTTGTTTCTTGACAGGTCATACCCAGAATGGCTTCCCAATCAGACCAGTCGCCGAGGCAGCAAGTAGAACCTTCGGGGCATGTTATTAAAGTAAAATCGCAAAACAAAGTACCAATGCAATTCAATGATTCATACAAGGGAAAGCGTCAGCACAAGAAGCAGCAATTTTGGGGGAAGAATTCACAAAAGAGACAAAGATGGGAAAGAAATTATGATTGTCGCCGAAGCAAGAAAATTCGAGCCATGGCAACTAAAACCAATAACTTATTCAGCAGCAGACCTTCCCGAAGATGGCCCCAGTAATAGTCCTTTAGTGATAACAGTAAACATAAATAAAGTATCGGTACCAAGAATCCTGATAGATCCAGGAAGTTCGGTAGACGTACTATTCGGAATGGCCTACAGGGAGTATTTCTCGAACACTCCGCTAATGCCTTCGGATTACACCATCTACGGATTCAATGAAAGAGCATCAAAACCAAAGGGAGACATCTCACTACCGGTGTACGTGGCCTCGATGGAGCTGAAAACAACATTCTGTGTACTGGACATAGAATCACCATACAGTGCAATCTTGGGACGACCATGGTTACATGGGGTCTTAGGGGTGCCCTCTACATTGCATCAGAAACTCCGATTTCCAACTCCCGAAGGCATTGGTGAGATCAGAGGCGAGGGTTCGGAGTCCAAAGCATGTCACGAAAAAGACATTGATCTGAGAAAACATGCACGGCGGAACCGAAGAGAAAGACACAGGCAGCAAAAGGAAAAAATGATTCGCGAAGAAATTAACCAAGTAATGCAAGGAAACAATATAATCACAAAGGAAGCACCAAAGGACCAGTGCCATGAACGACGACACTCCGAACTTCACCCCAACAGAACCTACCGAGGAAGTAAATATCGGAACCAATGAAGACCCGAAGATTGTAAAAATCGGAACACTAATGGCAAAGGGACAGCGAGACGAGTTGGAAGATTTGCTGAAAGAATATGCCGATGTCTTCGCTTGGAAGATGAGCGAGATGCCAGGAATCGATCCCAGCTTGGCTTGTCACCATTTAGATATAAATCCTTCGGTGCGACCATTCAAGCAGATACCTCGAAAGTTAGCAGACGTATACCAGACGGCAGTCGAGTCAGAGTTAAACAAGATGATCGAAACAGGAATTATCAAAAAGATACAATACGCAGATTGGATATCCAACATGGTCATTGTACCAAAGAAAAACAAAGGAGTACGCATATGCATCGACTTCAGCAACTTAAACAAGGCGTGCCCCAAGGATCCCCATCCCCTTCCCAGCATAGACCAAATGGTAGACGCAACTGCCGGGCATGAGTTACTAAGCTTCATGGACGGCTATTCTGGTTACAACCAGATTCCTTTGGCGGAAGAAGATCAGAAACACACGGCGTTCTTAACATCCAATGGGCTATATTGCTACACCAGAATGCCGTTCGGATTAAAGAACGCCGGCGCTACTTATCAAAAGGCTATGGAGAATATCTTTCTCCCTTGGCTAAAAAAGACCGTCGAAGCTTACGTGGACGACATGCTTGTCAAAAGCAAAAAATCTAACACCCATGTGACAGACCTTCGAGAAATACTGGAAAAGATGCGACAGATTAATATGAAGATCAACCCAGCAAAGTGCATCTTCGGAGTGACCTCAGGAAAATTTTTGGGATACATAGTTACAAAAACTGGCATCGAAGCAGATCCGCAAAAGGTGCAAGCAATCCGAGAAATGCCATCACCAACAACCATAAAAGAAGTTCAAGCTTTAAATGGGAGATTGGCCGCTCTTAGCAGATTTATTGCACGATCCTCGGATCGATGCAAAGACTTTTTCAGCATTCTGAAAAAGGGAGAGCAATTCGTGTGGACAGACGAAAGGGAGGCCGCTTTTCAGGGGATCAAAACTTACCTAGCAAGCTTGCCAGCCCTGCAGCGCCCAGAGAAAGATGAGAACTTGAAATTATACATAGCCGCGAACAAAGACGCCATTAGTGCAGTACTAGTAACAACAAAAGAAGAAGAGAGACCAGTATATTACATCAGTAGGACCCTTTTCCCAGCTGAAAAGAACTACACCAAGTTGGAGCAGTTAATCCTCGCGCTAGTAGTCGCAACGTAAAAACTTCGGACTTACTTCCAGGCCCATAAAATAATAGTGCTAACGAAAACACCAATTGAGTCCATTCTAAAAATCTCCAAGCAGCAGGAAGAATTGCAAGATGGAACGCTCAAATCGGACAATACGACGTGCAGTATGAAATCAGAACGGTACTAAAATCGCAGATCATTGCAGACTTCCTGGCTGAATTTCCAATAGAAGAAGATTACGAAGACGAACCAATTTTGGGAATCGAAGATGACGACGGGCCCGAGGACCTGCTGGAGCAATGCCATCCTCGGAGATGGGAAATTTTCATTGACGGATCAGTAAACAGCGATGGCCGGGGGATATGCATAGTCTTCACATCACCCGAAGGAGAGCGCACCGTCTTTGCACTTCGGTTGGAGTTCGAAGCAACCAACAATGAAACAGAATATGAAGCAATGATTCATACTTTAAAACGTATGATTAGCATGGAAATCCAGGAAGCCAGAATAACAACGGACTCGCAACTGGTCGTGCGACAATTAGATGGGAGCTACCAATCTAATGATTTATTATCTAAGTATAAGAAGTTAGCAAGAAGGCTTATGTCGAAAATTCCGCATCTCAAAATACGACACATCTATAGAAAGGACAACAGGCATGCAGATGCTTTGGCGTTCATTGCCTCCAAAGTAACAGACAAAAACATTATCTCTATTGAAATCGGGAGGATAAAGCAATCATCAATAGCGACCGAAGAAGGAGAGCTAGTGATGGCCATCCAAGAAGAACACGACGACTGGAGAACTCCTATAAGAAAGTACTTGGAAAACAGAGAATTACCCAGCAACCCGCTAGAAGCACACAAAGTGACTAGCAGATCTGCTAACTATCGCCTCATAGATGGGGTCTTACACCGACAGTCATTCTTGGGACCACTATTAAGGTGTGTGCACCGAGTAGACGGAATCACACTAATGAACGAACTGCACAGCGGCGAAGCAGGTACCCACAGTGGTGCACGAGCACTGGCTCAGAGAACAAAGGCTCAGGGATACTATTGGCCATATATGCATGCCGATGCAAAGAGCATCTCTCAAAAATGTGATCCATGCCAAAGATTTGCTAAGCAAATTCACGCACCAGCAACAAACTTAAATTCAGTACTAAGCCCATGGCCCTTTGCCAAATGGGGGGCAGACATCGTCGGCCCATTCATTCCAGGGACGGGGCAGCGAAGGTACATCATAGTTGCCACCAACTACTTCTCTAAATGGATCGAAGCCAAAGCACTGCGAAGCCACACGGGTAAAGAAGTATTTACCTTCTTCTGGGAGAACATATTCTGTCGATTCGGAGTACCCGCAGAGATTGTTTCGGACAATGGCCAAGAATTCCTCAGTGCCGAAGTTAAGGAACTTCTAAATCAATACAACGTAAGGCTCGGTACCTCAACGCCAATTTATCCTCAAAGTAACGGGCAGGCCGAGGCAACAAACAAAACCATAGGAGACAACTTAAAAAAGCGAGTATTGCCGCACAAGAAGCAGTGGTGCGAACATCTGCACAACGTACTATGGGCATTCCGAACCTCACAAAGACGAGCAACGGGAATGACTCCTTTTCACCTAACATATGGGACCGAGGCAGTACTCCCTACAGAGATAATGATACCAACAGATAAATACAAAGCATGGGAACAAAACTTGTCGGCAGATTTAATATATGCAAAATTGGATGACCTCGAAGAAGAAAGGGAGGAAGCTCGGCAACACATCATAAAAAAGTAATTGAACGAGAGTTTCAACCTAGCGAACTTGTATTACGAGAAATACCGCCGTATCAAAAAAGAAACGCGGGAAAGCTAGAGCCAGTTTGGGAAGGACCGTACACAATCAAGCAGAAGGCGGGAAAAGGAGCGTACAAACTAATTGACGAAAAAGATGGCCTCCGACTCGGCAACGCGTGGAACGCAAAATATATAAGGAAGTATTACACGTAAAATAGTGTACCATGTATCCTCGAAATAAAAGAAAATCTTATGACGAAAGCGCCGAATCAAACTCCAAAAGAATGGTATAGTTAAAGGCTGTAACGCCGAAGCAAAAACGCCAACAAACAAAAAGGCTGTAACGCCGAGGCAAAAACGCCAACAAACAAAAAGGCTGTAACGCCGAGGCAAAAACGCCAACAAACAAAAAGGCAGTAACGCCGAGGCAAAAAACGCCAACAAAGAAAAGACCTCGCATAGCAGGCACAGAGCTGATGCTCATATAAATCGTAAGGGCCCTACGATTTATATGACACGGTCCTCTACCCACAAGACACCCCGTTAGCGGCGGATACCTTAAATCAAGGCTACATAAGCCGATGATACAATCGTACCCGCTACCAAATGGCCACGAGGACTTCACGTTCTCGGGCGCCAAGGGGACGATAAATGGGATTAACATCTACCTATAGAGGAAGATGGAACCCCGAGGCAGCTGCTTCGTTCAGAAAAAAGGAACGAAGTACGCAACCGAGGGACAGTTAAAGATCTGGATGGGTCGAACTATAGGCCGCGATAAGAGAAAAGTGCCATGTCTAAGCTCCAGCCTTGACCGGCACTCCCCCATTGTGTTACTTTATTATTGAGAAACGGGGCATCCATGTTAACGCTCTTACATTTACTTAGGCTAAAGGTCATCAGGGCACTACCATGCCCTCTAGGAAGATAAGCAGATATCTTCGGTACCTACCTAATGTGCTAAGAGGAAAGCTGGTGTCTACGACGTCAATAGCCAGTGTTTTGCTTAAAACCAGTGCGAATAACTTAAAGCCTTTAGAAGGGGTGATCCGTACGCCCCCACTAGCTTGGTTCACTATCTCGTACATCGAAGTAAGCCCCGAAGTTGCACCTAAAGTAACCATACTAGCCAGAAAAGAAAGGCAACAGCAAAACAAACGTACACTCCAAAAGAAAAAATCCAAAACCAACAAGCTACACTGAGTCATACTAAAAACACAAGAAAAATAAAGGAAATCCAGGCAGGAGATCTTCCACTCAAACATTCTCAAACAGTTTCCTTGATAGTAGCATCATCTCCAGCGGTAACATCGACACTACCCTGAGGAATTGAAGAATCTTGGTCGTTGACCTTCGAACTATCAGCCTCTGAAACACCAGCAGATTGGATAGGAACCTTCACATCCTCACTTCCTCCGATCTTTTCACCCATGTCCACACTGGGATTTCCCTCTGGCAGATCATAGCCATGCTTCTCGTTGTCAACATCACCTTCGTTACCTTCGCCTTCCTCCTCTGCAAGATCAAGCTCACCATTTTCCATTGCAACCTTCAGTTGCGCTAATGCCTGCTTCGCGTATGCGCAGGGAATAAGTACTTTATCGGACTCCAGAAAAACATCATCATCATTTGCACCTTCGTCATAATAGGGAGGCTGTATGCCAAAGTCCCTAAACACAACTCTCATATGCTGACGACTAAACAAAGTAGTTCGATCCTCTTCCCCACCGATATGCCTTCGGAGCTCAAGAATTTCCTGGTCACGAGCCGCGAGCAGGGAGTCTTTTTCCTTGCAAGCATTTTGCGAACGAAAGAGCTCGCCTTCTTTAGAAACTACTTCGGAGCTAAGTTTAGAAACTTGCTTCTTCTCGGCCTCCAATTCTCGCGCATAATCATCTTGTTTCCGAGCAACGGTTTCAAGCTATCTCGAGAGAACAACCTTTTCTTGTTCCAAACCCTGAATAACCGCATCAAGGCGGATAATCTCACGCCTTTGTGCTTCATTCAAATCCACCAGGTACACCCCATGATGCTTTTCCTACAAAACAATAAATACAAAAGACAAATCACCACAAAGATGTCAGGCACATAGAAAATAAATTCAAACAGGAATACAAACTCACAGCTTCAACAAAAACTTGATGCTGCGAAGGAGATGCAGCAAGAACATCTCTATCCCACTTGCCAGAAAACGCTTGAGCAAGAAACCTAACCTAGGCAGGATCTAGCGGATGCTTCAAAGGATCCTTAGCATGCGCTCTCAAATGTTCGGAAAGATCTTCGGCATAAGGACCAGGAATAGAGCTTCGCTCAAGAAGCTTCTGTGCCTCTTCTACCGAACAAGGCCTTCGTACAAAGCCAACAGGAGCTGAACTAGAGGCAGGGGCAGGACCAGAAGGTTGACTCAATGAAGAATCCACAAAACAGTCATTGGAACCATACTGATTAAAACTTCTGTTAATCGGGCAAGGATCAGCAACTCGGAACCCGGAAAATTCGGGGATAGCAGGCCTCCGTGGCGGCATAGTATTTGGAGGATGCGTCGTCACGACAGCATCCCGAGGAGTTGATTCAATTGAAGGCGTCACTTTCCGCCTTTTCAAAGAGTCAACCTTCTCATCCTTCGTGCCCCCACCATCGACTCTTCCCAGAGGCGCGAGAGGAGTAGCTGCACCTTTACCAACATTCTTCGCAGCAGTCCTCTGCGAACCGACAGTCCGAGAAAGGGTCTGCACAAGCCTCTTATTTACACCACTTAAAACAGGTTTCTCTCGATTAGGATCACACAGAGAAAACATCATCGCACCTTCGTTTACTCGAAGCACTCCCACCTGCTACCAAAATAAGCCACGATAGTCAGGATCCGAAACAGAGGCAGACATCCATACCTAAAAAACAACCGAGGCATATAGTGTTTCCTCACCAGACTATCCTGACTCCGTTCGGCACCCTGCTTCGAAGGATCTTTTCTCTTCTTTGAATGATCGGTCTTTTCCTGAACTCGCGGGCTTCCCAGCTCAAGTTTCTAAAAAGAGAATCACATCAGAAAAACAGCAAGGGAACACATACCTATACACATACACACGTCAACGTACCTTCTCTTTAACAGCAGTTATCCTTTCCTGAAATCTTTTACGCTTTTCCTCGGAGAAATGAATTTTATAAAATTCAACAACAGAAAACTTGTGATCCTTTCTAAATTTTGTTCGCTCTACTCTCTTCTCCTTATCTTCGTAACCAAAAAGAACAGGACCTTTGATAAGAATAGGCGTAGAAAGCCATGCCTCATCGTTAGAATAGCGAGGGAGTGTATTCGATGAAAACCCAGGAGAATCCATGTCACTCATAACATGCGAAGCGTCAGCTGTTTTGACCAGGCTTACGCCCCAGGGAGTCATCGGTGCAAACAAGCCCTCCTCTACGTTATAGTATTGGAAAAAAAATTCGGCAGTCCAAAAATCTGGCGAATGCCTGAGTTCCTCGGGAAGTTTTTCATAAAAAGAAGATTTACCACTCGAGCGAGCTACCCATTCTCGAATGATTCGGATAAAATTTAAATCCAGTTGCATCACACCGCAAGGGGGATTGATTCGGGAGTAAATTTCGTAAAAAAGAGGGTTCTCAGGGTCATATAACGGAATCGGGAGACCAGAACCAAGTTGCTCGCCGGAAACAATCAGTTTTCTGCTACTGCATGCACCGTTGGGAGGAAAGCAATTCAGGAGAAAAATTGACCTGGCCCAAACTTCTACAGGAAAAAAGACTGGCATCAAAACCGTAAGCCTTGGCTCTTTCTTCCCAAGAAGATTCTTGAGGATTAACCATCTTTCGAGAAGATTCACCACTAGATTGCATATTCACTAATCTGAAAATAACTCAGAGGAAGAACAAACAAGGGAAAAAAGTAAGAAATTGCGGAAGCCTGAAAGACAGCAGATCCAACAAGAGGAGATCGAAAAGCACTAAGAAAATCGCAGAAACTGAAGAAGGAAAGAGAAGGGGCAAGCAAAGTTTAAATAAAGGCATAAGACAGGCGCAGCCGGTAAAAGGTAGAAAAAGTGGGGATCTCAATATCATTAAAAGCCACAGGTGTCGGCCAAAGAAGTTAAAATACCGGACACGTGTTGGACAGAAGAAAAATCCTATGAAGTTTCCTTCTACGAACCTCCTCGATCTTCGGATAAGGAAAGAGGCAAACTGTAGGGGGTAAAACCCCTCGGAACACGTGTCTCGCATCCGGGAAGCCTAACCATGCCGAGAGGATTGACAGCGAGATCGCGGACCAGCCCCGAGAAGAAGAAGCAGTTACACACGAGCGAAGTAAAGACTCGGAGAGAAAGGATTCGGACCACGCCGAAGGACCGAAGCACAGGTATCAACCTCGGAGTGACAGCGAACAAACCGCCTTACTCGACAGGGACTGACACCACCACGATTGAGTCATTTGTCTTTATTAGCTGTAAACCACCCAAGCTCGGCCTATATAAGGCGAGCTTGGAAAACGTTGAAGGGGTTGGATTCTTGTTTGGTTGAGTCTAAGCGGCAAGAGAGAGATTAGGTCTGTAATCTCCTCTGGTTCCTTAGGGTTATATTCTTGTAATCACAACATCAAAATACATACAAATCTTCTTATATTTAGCCTTTACTGTTATAAGTTTATGTCTTTACTGTTCTTAGTGTCTTCGGCACTGTTCTTATGGTCCTCGTACCATTAAATCTCAATTAATTACTGTATGTATGAGTAGATCTGATGGATATGATACCTTGAGTACTTATGCAGATTTTCTACTCGTACACCTGGACCTAAGTGAGTAATGAACAGAGACTCCACAGGTGAGAGCTGACGAAACTAATTCCTTGCTGTTCTCCAACACATTACAGACATTCTTCTTAAGGTTGTCAGCAAGACCTCGGAATTCAGTAGGGTAGGTAAGCACACTTTTAAGTATATCACCCTTGCTGTACAATACGCATATGTGAAGGCCAGGAACAGCAGCACTCTGAGCCATTTCTATCACTTCAAACTTTTGTATAGTAATCCCAGCTGAAACCCAACTTGATGTATGCCAGCTTTCATCAATAATATATGACCACTTTGCAAAGCACCATATAACCTTGAACATAATCTTTGAAATGTGGTCCTGCTGCTTCAGTTTAACCTTTACATCTGTCCAACTTATACCATTCAGAAGAACAAGAAGAATTCTTTTATTTGCAGTCGACTCATCATTTAGCTGTATCCTTGTGAGATAATCTTCTTCATAGGTAGCTGCCATAGCTGGTATAAGACTGCATGTCTGAGCAATCCTGAAAGAACACCACTGAGCCGCTTCTTCATACGTAGCTGTCATTTCTCCCAGCCACTTTTGTGCTCTAGTTCCACCACCAATAGATTTTAAGGTAATCTTCTTGATTCCCATTCCTCTTCTACAGATTTTCACTCCTCTACAACTCCTCTTGAGCCAAGGAAAGTGTTGAGCACCCTCGAAAGTACTGTGACCAAACAAGCTAGAGATCCAAGTGGCCATCATAGACATCTGTCGAGTATAGTTGATGTCATACACCTTTAACCTCTTCCAGAAAATCATGGCTATAGCAATATTCTTTCTTGCATTATTGCTACTCTTCACTGTACTAGCATGATAGAATATAATACAAGTAGGTAATTCATTTGCAAGCCACCAGAGAAGAAAATCTACACCTATAATGAAATTCCATACAACTCTTCCATGCATTGCTATCTCATTCACCTTAGATAATAACCAGATGAACTGATGTTGATGCACACAATCAAACCTTGCCTGGAATTCCTCGCAATAGTAATAACACCAACCTGGTTCAGGCATTGCCTCCCTCATCTGATGCAAACCAAGTTGCAACAAGAGGTGATCCACATCTCTGCTGCCATTTTTAAATATGTAATTATACAAAATATAGGAAGAATCTGTTGTAACTACAGACGTAATTCCAATCATACTCCAACCTTCACTACTAACACCACATGAACTTAAAATGCACAAGCTCAGTTTCCACCAAGTCACCCACATATGGTCCTGCTCTTGCAATTCCACACCATCAGCATTTACAAATATCTCCTTATTTCCCATTTCCCATACAGGAAATCCTTTCCAGCCAAAACACACTCTCTTACTAACACCATCCTCAATAAAAATCCAAAGACAACCATTGTCATTTTCCATATTCCATAAACTGAAGAAGGACAAGGTCAGTTTCATTTCTAATAAGAAAACAAGAACACTGTAATCCAAGAGTACTACTGCCTTCCACACAAGTAGCAGGGCATTACTCACATCTTTCTCAATCATTTGACCACACCTATCCTGTGCTCTTCTAAACTCCAGTTTCTTCATCTCATGAAGTATAAATGCAATTTTTAGAACAACGCCTCTTCTTGGCATCTTGTCAGACAACTTACAGGCCTCACAGTTTCCATACTCCTTAGCCAATTCAAACACAATTGAATTCACCAACAAAGAATCTAAGTGGTACCCAAAATTAACAGCAAGCTCATAAAACCATTTCCAATAATAGTTGGACATTAAAACTGATCCCTTAAGAACTACCACATAAGAAGAAGTAAGAATATCATTACCTTTAACAAGCATCTCCCCAAACAGTAGTAGTGTGCTGCTAAACTCATTTTCCTTGGCCCTTTGTAGTGTAGAAACAGAACAGATAAAATTAACTTGCTGCAGTATTTTCAGAAACAACTTACTAGCAACAGACCTGTCTCTATTCTTATCAAACTCAAGCACAATCCAATTTCCAAACCACCATTGTGACCTATAACAAGACTCAAGAACCAGCCATTTAATGAATTCCACCAACTTCCCTCTATCACTTACCCTTCCAGCAACACCAACCACAACATAAATATTTCCTAGTACTTGCACGTATATTATCCAGCCAAGATTCTGTCAAGCCTGTGTAAATTTGATTCCGATATAAATTTGAGCAATAAGAACTTATATCTATTTTTTTCGAAGGAGAGTCGAAGAATACGAGCTGAAATATTCAGCCTCGATCAAACAACTTCCAACCACAAGTATAACTGGAAATACTATTTTTCTGGGGAAATTTTCACAAACAACTTCTTATCATAACCACTATTATTATCTTTAACAAAATCAAACTCAATTGAATTCGTAAAAACCAGATCCAACTGGTACCCGTATTTTCAATTCATCTCGTCAATAAAAACACATTTGTAATTGTCATTCAAAATCGACTCATCAGAATATTTTCCCCTATCAAAAATGCTTCGAGAATAATCGAGAAGGGAATTTAGACACTCACCAGCAACTTCTTCTGGGTTAGAAGTATCCACCAAACTACTCCAATTCAGGCTTGATTTCTCCTCAATGTTGAGTCCTCTTCTTCTTCATATGTTGTTGAATCTACATCTGTCGGATCTGAAGAGACCAAATCTTCTACTGATTTCAGAACAACTAATTTTTCTTCAAAATTGTTGACTACTACTTCATGTTCATCACGAATTTCGTTCCCCATCAGTTCTGGTTCCTTCTCAACTGAAGAAGTACTAAATCCATATTTCTCGAACGCTTTCTCGACCACATCAGTTAACATCGTCTTCATATAAGAGATGTATTTAACATTAATCTTATCGAATCGAGCAGCTATCTTCGTCTCCAATTCAGATTTAGGCTCAATCAATTCACCGTCGAATTTACTCTGAGATATTTGATCCTGCTTTGCTTGATCTTCATTTCCTCATGAGAGCAAGGACCTTCTAAGTGATTTCATCAACTTCTTTTTGAGTCACCATTTTCGCAACCGGTCACAAGGATCGATTGCTCTGATACCACTTGTAGTGTACCACACTACAACCGGATCAAGAACAATTCGATTTAAGAAGGGAGAGATTAAGAAAAGCTAAGAGGGAGCTTCATAGAGAGAAGAAGGAAGGAAAAAGGGAAGAATTAAGAGAGTTATGATATTAATTTTCTGATTAGATGAGTTACAAGACTCAACTGATAATAAGTAGTAAAGTAAGGTGAAGCTAGTGTACGACTCGCACACTTACAGCCGTCTAACAAACTAATGATACATAACACCACATGAACACCCCTCAAATACAGACTATAGGCTAACCAAAGATGTGGCCTGTAACTAAAGTTAGTCTGCCAAACCGGGACATGACAGCTTTCACTACAACTATACATATGTTTCGGTCTGGGTGTAAGTTATCCTCCTTGTAATGGTAGCATGATTGGGAACCAATTCAAAAATCCTTTGTAAGACATTGGCTGCTAATGTTTGGCTACCTATGTTTCCTACAATGGAGAGATCCAGAGAGGACTTGAACTCCAACAAGAAGAGGAAATGGAGAAGATGAAATCATGTTATTTGATTATATATAAAACGAGCAAATTTGTTTTAGTACTCCGTCTTTTCTAATCGGATCAATTAGAACAGACTAACAACTTCATCAATCCCAAAATACATAAAAAAAATTAAAAAAAATTGGCACATGTAAGTTTCTTTAAGACTAACTGAAAGTTAAGTGATACATAAATGAATGCAAAATTGTAAACAAAAGATTTGTAAAACATCAGCCTCATTCTTGTATTTCTTACAACTTCCGCACCAGTCTTCCTATATGAGCAAATAAGTCTTGCTCACTACCACTTCCTCCACCATGTTTTGGCAGTCAAGATTTTTTGTCAAACAATATGTTTTTGAGAGGAAACATCATAATGCGAGACATTGTAGTTGTGGATCATGGATAACAATAGACTTGTAGTTGTTTCTGCCGTAATTTTAGTAGGATTAGAGTTTTGTAGAACAAGAGAAGAAGAAAAAAGAATGTTGGGCGGCAGCTCACTAGCACTCCTCAGAGATGTGATGTGAAGCCACTTCTTATATATGGTTTATAGGACGCTGCCCCATCAAATTAGGGTCAATGCAGATCGTCTATTTGTGCCTTACTATTCATCCGACGGTTGATTCGTATTTGATGATTGACCCCAATGACTGACCACCGACCTATGTAGATAAGTAAATAGATAGTTGGATTGGCATTGAATTTACAGGCTGGGTGGAAATGAATTGATTTCTTTTTCAGAGGGAGGTGCAGTTTGAGTTGACTTAGGGTGCATATATACAACGCTAATTTCATCAAACCCAGTAGTTAAAGTTTCTTTTGTATCAAACTCTTGATCATGCATTTATGTTGTAAAGACTTTTTTCTTTATGATCATCCAGACTGTCTTGACCATATAACAAAGATAAGATCCAATTACCCTGGACAACATGTCAGTCGTTTACTTGATACATCTTGTTGTCTTTGGTTGATTGATTACCTTGTTGACACTAATTCTATATGGTCCCATTATCAAAAATAACTGAGTTTGCATTCAAATTTGCATTACCGTACTGAGTTTGCAGAATGCAAATCTGCTATGTTTGCTATGTCGTAGATGTACACGTAAATTTGCATTACGCTGGACATGACTTCTTAGCCATTCTTACGTCTGGGTACTTACCGCTAGTTTTGTGAGCTTGATGAGGATGGATAAAAGATAAAGCAAATTAGTAATAGTGAACCCACTCTTGTGTGCAGTTTTGCTTACTTGTGATGTGACACACCCATTTACGATTAGAACCATCAATCTGGATTGTATTTGCTAGGTTTATAACGCACTGTGCTAATTAAATCGAGTGAATTAGCAAGTGTTTTGTTGATGTTACATGGACTTAATTCACCAACGTATTGGCATAACCGGAAAAGCCATTTCGTCCTAGATTGCCTTTATAAATTCTTGGAGCATACGGAATGAACATTTAGGAACCTTTGTAACTTAATTGGGTACACTAGAAATTTTCCCAACTAAATATAAACATCACTGTTCATGACTGCGGTAGACAAATGCGCAATTACATGTACACATACTAACAAATCAATCAGAAACAAATGACAAATTTCCTTCTTAAAAATGTATAAGACCTTGGCTGCTAATGTTAGTTCCTGCTAATATGTTTTAGTACCCCTCTTTTCTAATCTGATCAGATCTATATACTCTAAACAAATATTGGGTTTGTTTTTCCATTGCAGCTTGAGACTTACATTATAGAAATTGAACAAAAACTAAGAAATTCGTCATTTCAAAGAACAACTTAGATACATGTAATTTTTCAGATTCATCAATTCAGGAATAAAAATAAGATTATAGCTCTAAAGATTATAACTTGGTTTCATTTTCATATAGTTAGAACATTCAGTGATACATTGATGAAAATGTAATTAAACTAGCAACAAAAGATCTCCAATCTAACTAACAAAAAACTATAGAAAAAGGAACCCAACAAATTTCAGAACTATTGGGGATTTCCTTTTTTACCAACTATTACACTTTGTTGCACCCATTCCTATATATGTTTGAACATCTTCTGGTTTACAAGCAATATGCGAAAATCATGGCAATTTATTAATTAGATCTCTCTCTTGAGCCACTTGTTTACCAACAATATTTGTAGAAATCTCGTAAAACTAGTGAAAGATTGGAAGTCACATAAGCTATTATTTTTCCTTTTTGTGAAATGATCTTCATCAAGTTAGAGAGATGGTGCTGGTCAATAAGATGTTAGGCCATAAGATTAGGCTTTCACTAAAAGATTTTGAGAGAAGAAATCATAATGCGAAAAGTTGCTATTGTTGTCGAAGATCGCGGATAATGATAGACCTATAGTTGTTTCTGCCATCATTTCAGTAGGATCAAGGTTTTCGAGATCTAAAGAAGAAGAAGAAGAAGAAGAATAGAGAATGTTAGCGGCGCATCGCTACTATGATCTATCTGAATGAGATCTGAAGCCAACTTTAATATGGTTTATACCCTGCCCATTCAATTTAGGGTTTATGTGGATCGTCTTTTTGTGTTTTTTACAATCTGATCCAACGGCTGGTTCCCATAAGATGACTAACCGTAATGACCGATCACTGACGTATGTGCATAGGTAATTGACGGTTGGATTATGCATACAAGAGGACCTTATTTAAATCCATTTTGGTAGGGTCTCAAAATTCTAATCTGATGCGTCATCATTGGAAGTAAGAACCCGGGTAGGTGGGAGGACAAGATTGGTTTGGAGCTGCACCCGCAAACATTTCACTGAGCCTAGCAGCTATGTCCATACAAGTCGCTTGGCAAGGATCCAATTGGATGTCGAATTGCCGGATGGATGCCTGCGACTAAAACAGAGACAAATTTCATCAGGAAGAGTAAAAACATAATGTTAAGTTAAAGAAACTAAACTCAACTCCAGGGCATAGTAATTTTACCCGCTTCTTTTTTGGTGCAGCTGGTTGGCGAGTGGCAGCGTAACTTGTTTTCTGCGTATCAGCTCATCTTTAGTGCGAGTGTGCGGACTCTATCATCACCACAATCAAACCATAGAAATCCTTAATAAAAGTGTCTCAACAAGATGTATGGGCGTCATAAACTCAGTTTCATGACAAAGGTTTAGTTTGTGCTTATTGGCATTAGCATTGTTTTGAACCATAAATTACTGATCAAGAGATTGTAATTCGACCAACAACTAATGACATTACCCAAATGACTAGTAGCAGCCAAGCTCAGCATCTCTCTAGTCTCTGTTCAATGCATTAACCTCAACAATTAATCTAGTCAATGCATTAAGCATTCATTGGATTTGTATCTACTGTGAGCGAAGTTGATCGAGGATGACCTGTTTCTGAAAATCGGTCCTGCTGACAAATGAAATTGATTTTTTTGGTATGAGTTCTGTTTGTTCATCCACTTTGAAGAGTTCTATGCTTCGTATCATTTCAGTCTTTAGTGCAAACATTTTGATGGAGAATTTTCTTAATTGAGGAATGGATTTGGAAGACAAGGAGTGAATTGACTCATAAACATATGGTTGATCGGATCTGCACTTCAACAATTGCAGCTTGAGATGGATTATGAAATCACTCATGGGTTTTTCCATCGAAAATTGAGACTTATTAAAGAAATTGAACAATAACCAACAATTAAAAACATTAGTCAGATACATAAACGAAAATGTAAAAAGTTCTTTGTAGTAACAAGAACTTGCAAAACATCATTACGTAATCATCCTCCCCATTCTTATACTTCATCTCTCTTGATCACGTGTGTGGGTTATATCTTCCACCGGATTCAGAAGTTCTACACAACAAAATCGTAAATGATGTTAGTGAAAGTTACTGGTTTTACTTCATCAATCTACTTGTTTTGTGTTTACAATCAATACAAGATGCGTATACCAAAGACCTGAATTGCATTATTAGTTTACGATGCCAATTCTTCGTCTCCACACATTTGTTTCCTAAAGATGTCAAGGGAAATTGAAGGCATACAATAAGTTATTGAGAGGAAATATTATAATACGAGAAGTTCTTGATGGTGTTGAAGACGATGGATGAATGATGATTAGGGTTTTAGAGATCTAAAGATGAAGAAACGATTTTAGAAGAAGAACTGAAAAATTTAGGGTTTCTTCCTGTTTATCCATCCCCACTAGCAGCGGCTGCTGTTACGAACAACAAATATGGGATCTGAAGCTTTCTTATATGGTTCAATTTAGGGTTAATGTGATTCGTCTACATCTGGTCCAACGGTTGGTCCGTATAAGATGGCTGAACGTAATAATGACTGATCTATGAACGTGTAGACATTTCAGCGAGCCTAGCAGCCTGGTCCATACAATTTGCTCCGCAAAAATCAGTACTTTGCTTTTTGAGACCCTCTATGGAACCCCGATTATTTGCCTGACGGGTTTCAAAAGGTAGGGGTCTAGAACAGAGACAAATTCCATTTCAAAGAGTGAAAACATATAGTGTATGTGATTGGGATGAGGCAGAGTGTGGAGTGTTTGATAGAGATTGTTCGTATACTCTGGTTACACCTTTGGCGCAATAAAAACAAATTTGTCGAAACATAAAACAAGTAAAACAGTAGATTGATGAAGAAAAACAAGTAACTTATTCACCAACATCATTAACGATACTGTTGTGTATAAAGCTCTTTCATGAGGAAGGAAATGTGTAACGTGATACGTGATGCGAGACTTGTTTCTCTACCATGTGATGGACTACGTACAAAGTTTCAAAAATTCATCGGAGAGTAATAATTAAAGACTTGACAGAATTCGGTTGCATCAAACTGAGAAAATCGCCTTCCAACAATCACATACTGAGAAAAAAGGTTACAGCAAATCCATTTTGTGTCGCTTACAAAGTCTGGGTTATGATTACTCCTTCAAATTGGGCACGGTCCTTCCCTTTTTCTTTCTATGACCTGACAAAAAATTGGCAGAGCAATATTTTTGCAAGTAAAGGCGTGATTTGGAACTTGATTCCTGCAGCTGTCGTATTTGTTCTTTGGAAAGAAAGAAATGCGCGTATTTTTAAGAAAAAACACACACACAAGACTGATTCTGATTTAGGAATTGAAGCTAAGGCTTTGGTGATAGCAAATCTCATACGCCTCGGCAAATTTAGCAATCAAACCAAAAGGAGATTAGCCAATTTAACCAGGTAGGAGCGTTACTCCCCAGGCCTAGTTAGGGCCAGCGGCCCAAGGGAACAAGTTCACATTACAAGGGCAATTTGGGAAATCACATTTCTTGTGTTGTCTAGTAGTATAAAAATAAAAAAGCCCTAGAATTGATGTTTTGAGAAAATGAGAAAAGTTAGAGAGTGTTAAAGTGAAGCCGGCGGTGCCGATGAAATCAAACTCAAAGATCCGATCAAATGTGTTATTTTCATGAGTGGAATTTTGGGAATCCTTGGAGAGATCATAGAAACCACCCAACAGACGGACTGCATTATGATATTTCCTCTCTAATTTTAATTTTACATGGGTAAATTCTGCGAATCTTAATGATCATGCAGATTTCCTCTTGTTGTCAGATCATACAGATTTCTTAGCTTATGATGCACTTACGAATATCAATTTAAGCTCACTGGTGATGAGTTTCTGAAGATTTGTCCTAGTAACTTGCAAAAGCTTTATGAGTTCGATCCAACCTGTGATGCAAAAAAGGCAGGGACTGATCAAAAGATGGAAAGGGTACTCTAATGTGTTTTGATGTAAATAAACATCTCTTCCAAATTTTTTGATTTTCGCTGAAAATTTCCTTCATTGATTTAATATCAAATAGGTAGATACCTTTTCGAAAATTTCATTCAAATTATGCAATTGTGTTAATTTTGTGTTATTTTGCAAAGCTGAGATCTACCAGAACTGAATATAATGGAGATGGTCTATTTTGTGTTATTCAACAATTGGAGCCGCATTTCCTTTAGAAAATATGCAAATCATAAGATTAATTCATACTATCTATCCGTATTACAAAAAGCATCATGCTTTGCGAAGAATAACACGTCCAACTCTCTTGGATATATTCCACTTCCCACTCTTTGGGCATAGGGACTATTGTAATACCAACTCTCAGGGGCACAAAAAAGACAAATGTGACGAGAAGAAGACCCACATCCTCAACTATAATATGCATAGTGCAACGAATGGAAATGTAAAACAAGTAAATTGATGAAGGCTTTTTTTAGAAAGGAATTCTTTTCCATCCCAGAGAGCTCGTCAATATGACGCCGCTCTGATATGTGGCTTCCAATTCCCATTCTTCTCGTTATCGGTGTCTCTGCTAGATTGAAGTATAACACTGCATATATTAATCACGGTTAAGTAAAGGAGGTCCTGGCTTTCCACTAGGAAACTGGTGTCAGAATTGTAAAATGAAAAGGATGAGGTCTGGTTTTGTTGTGACAACTAAACCTTTATTCCACCTGCCATCTACAGAGTACTCAGATTAATATGTTGATTAATTCCCGATTTGGCAGCATCCAACGGAGAAACAGTAAAGTAAAGAGTATGATTGCAACCATTAAAATGCTTAAAATGGCTGTTCGGCATTCAGACGAGTGAGTAAGTTTTGTTAAGGAAATCTCAAGTTACTTAATTTGAGTAATTTTGAGAAGCGAAGGAGAGATTTTCTCTGGTAGAGCCGAGTAGTAAATGTCTATGTTTCAAGTCGCTGGAACATCAAATTCCATGCCAATTGCATCACTTTTTGTTCTTTCCATGAAGACAAACAATGGTCAAAGGCAAGTGGGAATTGAGTGGTGCTGATATTATTAGTAACAAGATGAGTAAATGGAGAATATGAAAATGATGTTATTTAATGAGTATACAAAAGTGGATGAATGCATGTCTGGCTGCTAGCCGGAATCTGGCCAGTTCAATTTAATCTAGTCTTGTGAGCTTCATGAGGATGGATAAAAGATAAGTAAATTAGTACTAGTACTGAACCCCACTCTTGTGTGCGTTTTTGCTTGCTAGAAGTACTTTGTGACACATCCATGCATATATGATTAAAACCATCAATTAGGATTGTAGTTGGAAGTTTCATAGCGCATTGTGCGTTTTCTAATCTGATGATCAGATCTATATACTCGCAACAATTTTTGGGTTTGTTTTTCGATTGCATCTCTTACATTAAAGAAATTGAACAAACACTAACAATTTCATCATTTCAAAGAACAACTTAGACAAATGTAATTTCCCAGATTCATCAATCTATGAATTAACATAAGATTATAGCTCTAAAGATTGTTACTTGATTTCATTTTCATATAAAACATTCAGTGATACACCCATGAAAATGTAATTAAACTAGTAACAAAAAAATTATGGAAAAAGGAATCCACCAAATTTCATATCTCTTTGGAGACTTTTTCTTATCAACTATTGCACTTTGTTGCACCCATTCCTATCTATGTATGATTAAACATCTTCTGGTTTCCAAGGTGTATGTGAAAATAAATGGCAATTTATTAATTCAGATATCTCTTGAGCCACTTCTTTACCAACATTATCTATAGAAATCTTGTAAAACTAGTGACAGATTGGGAGTCACAACAGCTATTACTTTTCCTCTCTTTGGAATGATTTTCGACAAGATTGAGAGATGCTCCTGTGACATATGAGGGAGTTAGATCAGGTTTACCCTATAAGATTTTGAGAGAAGAAATCATAATGCGACAAGTTATTGTAGTTGAAAATCGTGAATGATGATAAGTTGTTTCTGCCATCATTTCAGAAAGATCAAGGTTTTGGAGATCTAAAGAAGACTAAGAAGAATAGAGAATGTTAATGGCGGCTATGAACTATCTAAATGAGATCTGAAGCCACCTTTTATATCGTTATATGACCCTGCCCGATCTATTTAGGGTTTATGTGGATCATCCATTTGTGTTTTACTATCTGTTCAAAGGCTGGTTCTATGTGCGTAAGTAATTGACGGTTGGATTATGCGTACAAGAGAACCTTGTTAAGTCCCTTTTGGGAGGTCCTCAAAATTCTAATTTGTTGCGCCATCATTGGAAGTAAGAACCCATATAGGTGCTAGGACTAGATTAGTTTGGAGTTGCACCCGCAGACATTTCAGCGAGCCTAGCAGCTAGGTCCATACGATTCGCGTGGCAAGGATACAATTGGATCCTAGTTTAAAAACTCAGGTTGAAACTATTTAAAAGCCCTCGGTTTATCAGTATTTCACCTTTGTAAACTTTCCTATGAGAGCTGAACTATCCAAACTCAATACGCATCAAAGGGAATTCCTCTTGGAACTCTTCCACTGTTACAAGAAAGGTTTAGAACCCCTGTAGCCCAGCATTTAGTTGCTCTTAATTACCATATCAAAAACAGATCTTGTGCAACCTACGTTACCGGCAAGCTAACCTGACTAGTTGCTCTTCGTCTTCATTCACTGCTTAGGCTTCATTCTTCGAATAACTTATAGCCCTGGACCAATGGACCTAATCAAAGAACCTTTTCTTTCTGGGCAGTGATACCCTTGTGCCAGTTGACAACATCAGAAAATGGGAACTAACAAGTTTATGAATGGGATTTTGGAAGTACTTATCCTATCAATTGTTTTTTTTTTTGATAATTTTAACTTGATGCTTCTTTTGATTATCAGTTTGTCTAGACAACCCACTTTTTTGCGTGTACATGTCTAAAGGAAAATGAACTAGATATGATGAGTTCCATGATCAGAATTTGAGGAGAATTCATCTCTAATTAATCCAACCATTTGTACTTAAAAGGAGAGCATATGATTTTAAGCAAAGAATTGACATAACATCATGATTCATGGCGGAGTAAAACACATTAATTGATATAAAATGATACACGGCAAACCAAGTTGGGCTACAAAAAGACATGCACTCAAAGCATGTAGCAATTCACGCAAACACCTACTGTTGCGCACAATCTAACGTCAGCTTTTCCCAAGTCCAAATAATTGTCTAGAACAGGCACAAACTCACATCCCACAACCCATCTCTAGTACTTCAAAGTGTTTCAGAACCGAAGCCCGGCTTTCAGTAACATATCCTGCCAGCTCTAGTGTATTTGCAATAACCTAGCTACTTAGCAGCATCTCAAAGAAGTGTAACAGCATTGGAAAGAAACTTAAGTGTCAACAATTAATCTGAAGAACAATCCAACAAGTTCAGATCGATCCTTAACCAAAACGTAGATTGTTCAGTAAATTTCCTGAAAAGTTGTTCTCTGATACTATCAGAGAGAATAACTCTGAATGTGAACCAAGTTCTCGGGGCAGTTCAGCTGATAAATTGTTAAAAATAAAACTAGCTATAGGAATAAACTAGCTAGGATATATAGACGATCGGACATGACAAAGATGATTGAAACAATCAATGATCTTCAAATGTTGAATCCAAAGATGCGTGTGGAATATTTATCGATCAGTACTAACGTAGCGCAATTATGAATTATTCAAGCAAAAATTGAATTAGTTTTGACAGAAAATATCAAAACTAAGATTTCGAGAGGAAATATCATAATGCGAAAAGCTGTTGTTGATGGTGTTGAAGATCATGAATGGATGACGATTAGGGTTTTGGAGATCTATATGAAGAATTCGATGGGGGCTCACTGCTCCTACTATTACTACGTGCCGTGGAGGGCTCTCAAGCCCCGTTCAATTTAGGGTTAATGTGGATCGTCTATTTTTGTTATACCATCTGATCCAACGGCTGGTTCCTATTTGAGGACTGACCTAGGAGTAGTAACTAGGTCCATACAATTTGCTCGGCAAAAATTAATCCGAAACCCTCCACGGCACGCCGAATGGAGATTGTTTATTGTATTCTTACACTCTGGTTACACCTATCTTGGTATCATTTTGTGGACTGAATTGTCACCGGAAGAAAGATCAACAATATCTTAACTACATTAGCATTAATGTTATAAACCATAAATTACTGATTAGAGATTCGTATTTCGACCCGCAATTACGTCAGCTAAATGACTAGCAGCAGACAAACTCATCATCTCTCTAGTCTCCGAAAATGAATGAATGCTGATATCCCTAAACCAGATGGTACATTGGCTGTTACGATATCATTAATGGAGAGTACATGGCAATCGACGGATTCGTTTAGGAATTTTAATGTTGGGTTATTGCCGCAAGCGAAGCCAATTGAAATGGTTGCAGATATGACAGATAAGAGAAGATTGAGAGGGGGGTTCTGGCTTGTTTGATTTTTGTTGTCATATCTCAAAATTTAGGAATTGCCTTGAATTATAAATATGAATGCGCAAGATAATAAGTGTGTGTTATGTCAATGATTTAGTAGACTTAGCTAGTGATTTTGGCAGGTAAGGCATTTGCTTCAAAAGATTCGCGACCGTGTTCAGAAATGGTATCATGATGAAGGAAGGGTATGGTTGTGCACAAGCGGTGAATTTTGGATACCTGATTAAAAAGGAAGTTGTGTGCGATGCTGTAGAAGGGTATATTACTCAGTCGGTTATAAAGTTCCAAGATAATCCCGGGAATGCCAATTTCAGTTTAGGGCCTATTAGGATTATACAAAAATGCACAACATAAGCAATGTATAGATTTTGTAAGTGATGTTTGTGCACAAGCTTTCGCAACATAGGCAGCTGTGAGTAAATTTCAGTTTAAAGAGGCCGGTGAAGGTGAACACGCACGTTCTTATTGGCATTTGTAGAGGTGCTCCTGGTGATGTTCAACCTTTTATGGACCCGCTCTCATTGGCTTATGTAGTGTACGGAACTTGGGGGTACTGGTCCAGAATCCGATGAGATGGATTTAGAATTCCTTGCTGTTCATGAAACTGGAATTTTTGGGACCGCAGCTTACATCTGATGAGCATCTGATGAGCAGGGCAGCCATCTTTCCGACTATTGGAGGTTAAGAGGCAACTAGATTCGGATGATATTACGGACGTTCAAAATTTGTATGCTTAAACTTAATCGACGACATTGCATAGTACAAAGAACCTAATTTGGACAGCTTATATTATTGTCCCATAACTTCAATAATACTCCATAGTAATGTATCCTGCAACTTCAATGGACTACCATTATAAAACAAAAAATGAAGACAAGATTTTTTACATAGTCTGAACAGAGTAATTGTTGAGTATCTTCTGATCTATACTCTCAGCAATTATTGGATTTCTCGGTTATGAAGATTGCAGCTTGAGACTTACAATAAAGGATTAAACAAAACACTAACAACTTCATCATTTCGAGAACAGTAAAATTAAATACATATAATGTTCTTTAAAAAAACAGAAGATTAAGTGATACATATATGAAAATGTAAAACTAGTTAAAAATAGATTAGCAAATAAACATTTTCTTTTTAGTAACAACAACAACATCTTGCAAAAAGTTAATCATCAGATTCAAGATGTATGGTGGAGGATTCACAATAAGTTTTTGAGAGGAAATATCGTAATGCGAAATATTGTGGTTGTGGATCATGAATGATGATAAATATGTAGTTGTTTTTGCCATGATTTCAGTAGGATTAGAGTTTTGTAGATGAAGAGAAGAAGAAAAAATAATGTTGGGCGGCGGCTCAATCCTCCTCTTACTGGATACTACTAATCAGAAGAGATGTAATCTGAAGCCACTTCTTATATATGGTTTATAGGACGCTGCCCCATCAAATTAGGGTTAATGAGGATCGTCTATAACCATCCAACGGTTGGTTCGTATTCGATGATTGACCCCAATGACTGACCATCGACCTATGTAGATAAGTAAATAGACAGTTGGATTGACATTTGAATTTGAATTCGATGATTATCCAACCAAGTTGTTAAAGATACTTTTGTATCAAACTCTTGATCAACAATCTCAATTGTACCGAAGTGATTCATGCATTTATTTTGCAATGACTTTTTTCCTGTGTGATCATCCAGACTGTCGTGACCACAAGTCAGTTGTTTGCTAAATAAACTGACTGTCATGTCTTTGATACGCAATCAACATTTTTGGTTAAGAATTCCTAATCAGTAAGAAAGTATATACAAGATTACAAGTTGGGATTTTGTTTTTTAAAATGGTTCATCATTTAATATCCATCATTTAAAGTGAACAACAAGAGGCCCACAGAATCAGCCCATCTTGTAAAATCCATTGGTGAATTTCATCTACGAGTTCTTTTGGGAATTTGGAGTTGGCGCTTGTGGCCATGCTGCGGAAACGGAAATTACTTCGTATGAGAACGAGAGTTCATATGCTTTTAGAAACATGTGTCTACAGTAGTAACAGGGGTCTCTATATAATTTTCTTACTTTTCAGATCGAATATGTAAATGCTAACTAGTGGAAACAGAAGAAGAAAGAAACAAACTAACTTATTTAATGACTTGTAGAAATTTACATTCACCTAATTCGGCACCCAATTAGTCATTTAATCAAAGGAGAAACAACCTATTGTAAAGATAGGTCCAGAGATGTCATAAATACTCTTAAGCCGTTCCTATGGACACAAAAACACAAGTTATCAGTGTTTTGGCCGGCTATGGACCTAGCAAAGAGCCAAACCGACGTTGCAAAGTTGTAAATTTGCAACTTTGCAACGTGAGATAGAATTAATATCGTCGATGGAATTTCCATCGACAGATGGTTTTTCCATCTATAAAATCATATTCTCTCCTACTTTTTAGTTTTACAAAATCTTTTTTAATTAAAATCTGGTCTCACATATATATTTATCTAGTTTTTTAAATCTTTTTTACTATTTGGACCCACAAAATAACTTAAATTCTCAATTTATGTCAAATTTAGTAGTTTTTCCACTGCCCCATTTTTGGTTTGCTAGGCCACGTCGGATTACAAAGCCTTTGTTTTGCTTGGCTCCATAGGAACCGGCCTTATGCCAAATTTAGCTTACTTTCATTTTCTGATGGATAAAAAAGATGAATGAATTGAAGGAAAGATACATGAAACACCCCTTTACTTAATTATTTTGTCAACTTGTATGGCAACCTTGCTTGGAAACAAAATCAACCATTCCCCTCTTACTACTAAACTACTTGCGAGTCATGTATAGAGACAAATTTCAAGTCTACTACTGAAGCTATAAAAGAAATTTATGGTTTGCCTTAGAGCATCTCCAATGAGAATGTGATGTGAATCCTATGTGTAATCCTTCTTTTTAGTATGTGAGATCAATTTTTTTTAAATATAAGAAGATGAAAGAATAGTATCTCCAATGGTTAAAGTCTTATATTTGTTTATTTGTGTAGGTGTATAAATTCTAGTGGTTGAAGATTTTTAGACCATTGATTATTATAAAGTTCAATAATTATTCATATCCATTGATTTGATAAAGTAAAACTTCACATCCTCTAACAGAACCTTTAAAACTAGACGATGGACTAGAGGATGTCTAAGTAACTACCATCCATGTCCGCTTCACATTCACTTTAGACTTATCCAGTGGAGATGTTTTTCCAATCAAATCATTAAAATCCTTAATTATAGGACTTTGAAAAATGTGGGGGTTTCAATTCCCGTATTGTTGTGATCAACAAAACAAAAAGGATTTCCATTAAAATTTTATTAGAGATATAAAATTGAAGTCCACGGAAATCTTTATGGAGAAAATGGAATGAAAGAGTTATAAGTTGGTTTAAAGCACCAACCAAACAACCGAGTTAGAAGGATGTCGGGAGACCAAGTGATTGTTAATCACAAAGTTACAGTGAGTGAGTGTCACTGAAATGGTCTATAGAAAGTTTGCACTCAATAAATTGGTTGTGGTTATACCAATAGTTCAAATTAAATTTTGATAGAAACAATGGACGAAAATAAACCTTGGGTGAAAGGTTCGGTTTTGAACGTCTGTTAGAAATTTGAGTGTATCTCCCAAATGAAAAGGATTTTGATTTAATCCTGTTAACTGAGTCTACAAGATATCCTGATAGTGTTCCTCACAAAATTTTAGAATTTTTGGAATCACATAACTAATTGTTTAGGATTTTACGAAAATGAGTCTGTTTTTGAGAAAATCCTGAAGGCAGTTTTCAATAAGCGTTAGAGATTAGGGTGATCTCTCAATTGAAAACGATTTTGGATAAATCCTTTTAACTGAGTATAAAGGACATCCTCATAATACTCCGAACCAAAATTCAGAAATTTTGGAGTTGTAGAAGTATTTTTAGAGATTTTAGAAAGTAGAGTTTCGTTTCTGTGAAATTTTGAAGAGCGGGAAAATCAGCCCTGGTTCAGAGTGATTGTCCAATCTTTCTATTGCTCTTTTGATTTTGTTTTGAGAACGAAACTTGGATTTCAAGATCTAATCTTGAATTTGCAATTTGAAATTCTCTAATTGGAATTACTATGTGGGAGAAATAGTAATTTGGAAAACGTTGCGCATATCTGTCTAGAAAAAATGACAAATGCGTTCAGACGGTTGATTACTATGTACTTGGATTATTTTCCTTGATAGTATATCAATTGTATGGTTTTTGTGAAACCTCTCTGCTAATTTTTATCATGAATAGCTTCTATCATAATTGAAGTAATTGATATATAAGGCACCTGCAAGTCTGGTTTTTGATTTCGTGAAATTGGGAATTGTCATGAAGTGTCTAGGTTCGGTTTGTGATTTCGTGAAATTGGGAATTGTCATGAAATGTGCAGGTCTGGGTGTGATTTCATGAAGTTGGGAATTGTCATGAAATGCGGGGGAAATAATAGATGGTCTATTATCACATAGTAAGAAAATCCATAAATTATGGATACATATGATATGTGGTTCATATGGAAGTGGAACGTTGATGATCGACGTGTGACAAATTAGATAATTTGTTCGCCACTGTGAGAATCCTAAGATATCAAAGAAATTTTTTGAAAATTACTCTATGCGGCATACGAAGACATGCTTGAGATATCTTACGGTTGATGTTGAAAGTCAATGTGTTTGTTGTAGGAAAAAATGCAATAACAAGGAAATCATCCAAATGAAGGTTGATAGGGAGATCAACTTTGGAGTCCAGCTTTGGACGCAAAGCGGAAAAGAAGTAGAGTGACTTTGAATTTTCCTTGAATATATACTTGTGTGGGTAGAGTATGCATATTCCAAAATTGAATACTGTTCTGATCAAACAATTATTTGGAAGAACACATGATTTAGGATGTTATAGTACGTCTCGATAAATACATCGATGACAAAGTACCATAAAGCAATTGCTCTTAAGCGCACGCAACTAAGTTGGACTAGTGACTATGATTAAGGGAATCAAGTCAAAGAGCATATTGCTTCATCGAGGGGAATGGGTTTAATAGCCTACGAAAAAGAGTAAGTTTGCAATGGTAACCCAACCTAGTGACTGGAGATCCCAAGATCTAGGTTCAAAAGGGACAACTAAGTTGTGAAATACTCGCCAGTGACACTGCAAGAGTTAATCTCTTTATCCATTCCTATGATAAAACAGTGTTGCCTGTCAAGAGTTAGAGGATAAGAATTTCTTTTAATGACTCCTATAGATTGGTAAGAGACTAGTTTTACTAATTAAAGTATGGCAGGATACTTTCAATAGGAGATCACCTATATGAGTGAGAAGTGTGGCCGCTTCTTTGAGAAATTTTAAAGCTAAGTTACTCTAAAGCACTCATAGAATACCAGTATCGTTCAGGGCCGGAAAGAACACAACCGAGAACCGGATATGTAAGGAAATAAATTGTGTGATATCTATTGCATCGGATTACATTATAAGGTTGAATAGTTCAAGACATCAAGGTCACTACGCAACCAGTAATCCCGGTAGGTATTCACTAAGGAAGATTCAAGGCCAACAACCATCTTTCCTGATGCAGTGATGTTCCGCGCACAAACTCTTTTCTAGGGTATGCATTAAATTTTCATGAATTTCGATTCAATGTGGGGGATTGTTGGAAATTAGCTACTCAGGTTGGTGGGTGGTTCACCCCCCCAACCTTTTTAGCTACTTAATATGCAAAGTTCATCATTTTCTTTATATTTCTTGTATGTTTTTCTTTATAAGACCACCATGGTCGTAAGCGTTTGTTATCAATAAATCAGCCCCAAAATTTATTAGTAATAACGTTTCCTAATTTTCAGAGCCTGGAGCAGTAAATGAACCTAAGAACTTTAGATATATCACACCATTGTGGAACGATTTTTTCCGTCATGGTTTTGGTATTAGATTTATTTATCCTTGATTATAATTAATGATACTCATCTTAGTTTTCATATGTATAAAATGATTTGTTGGGGAAATTGGCACACCTAGCGCAGCGGAATACAGGATCACAAGGGCTGTTGGTGATTTATTAGTAACGTTCTCATAATTTTCAGATCGATTACTCCAAATACAAACTGACTTTCTTTGTAGATCTGGTAGTTCAACTTGGTGTTGATCATACAATTGTACTTAATCTAACAGCAGCAGGCCTACTCGGGATCACTAAGATTGTAATTAAGAGGCTAGAGCCTGGAGCAGCAAATGAACCTAAGAACTTTAGATGTATCACACCATTGTTGAACAATAATTTCCGTCATGGTTTTGGTATTAGATTTATTTATCCTTGTTTATAAGAGGGAGGATCCGTGGACATGGTTAGATACACTATCTTACACTTTCGGCACCATTTTTCTTATAAATCTCAAAATACAATGAATATGAAGTTAATATTTTGGTGATGCGTTCCTCTTGTAAGGTTCTGCAATCCTATCAAAAATGAGCATAAACCGAAATGTATATCACCACCATCTACCACTTTGAATATCAGACATTGAAAATTAACTGTTGGAATTAAAATTGGTAGATGATGAAGTTTGGCATCTTGGTTTGTGTGCATTTTTGGTAAGATTGTAGAACCTTACAAGGGTTTTACATTATCATCTAAGTTGTTAACAGAATCAAAACCATATGCTGTAAAAGAACAAAAAGCACCATGAGCAAACAATTACTAAAATCCTATTACACAACAAAAAAAGTAGTACGACTCTACAAATTGATAATTCTTATAATTAATTCCATTTCTCAGATTCATCAATCCATAAGTAAACATAAGATTATAGATCTAAAGGTTTAACTATACCATTGTTATTGTCAGCTCTAACTTCAGCAACATGATCATATATTAGCAGGAGTAATAATAGGAACAACATAATCCAAAACAATAACACCATCCAACATGATCATAGAGTAGCTTAAGCTGAATAGAGTAGCTTAAGCTGAGTAATTTTCTCTAAGAAACCGAAGATTAAGTGATACTCTAAACAAAATACTTGCAACATTGATTCTTTATAACAACATCAATACATCCTCTCCTCCCCATTCTTATACTTCATCTTTCAGGGTACATCTTCGACCGGAATCAACAATACTTCTACGGTATTGGTACCATGAGAGGAGGCGTCTGAGAGATCTTGTACTCTATGACGGAGGTTATGCAGTAAGATTTTAAAAGGAAATATCATAATGTGAGTAATGTTGTTGATGGTGTTTAAGATCATAGATGGATGATGATTAAGTTTTTGGAGATCTAAAGAAGAGTTGACGGTGGCTCCTCCTACTACTACTAGCAAGAAGAGATGAGATCTGAAGCACTTCTTACATGGTTTATATATAAGACCCTGTTCAATTCAGGGTTAATGTGGATCGTCTAATTTTGTTACAATATCTGATCCAACGGCTGGTTCGTATTTGAATGAATGCTCAGCAAGAATCAACTCGAGGCCCTCTACGCCACGCCGACTGGATACCCAGAAACGTATGTGGTGGAGATTTTTTATTGAGTTCTTACACTCTGGTTACGCCTTCTTTGCTACCATTCTGTGTACTGAATTTTTACCAGAAGAAACAGCATATTTTGACTGCATTAGCATTGTTATGAACCATAAATTACTGATAAGAGATTCGTCTTTCGACCTGCAATTTCGTAAGTCAGATGACTAGTTGCAGCCAAACATAGAGATTCTGTTTTTTCGCTGCATTAGCATTGTTCTCTAGTCTCTGTTCAATCCCATAAATGAAAGAATGCTGATATCCCTAAACCAGATTGTACACTGGCTGTTAGGATATCAATTAGGGGGAGTACATTGCAAACAGTGGATTCGTTTAGGTGTATTAATGTTGGAACAACGTATTGGCTCATAAATTAAAACTGAGTATGCTATATATTGCAACCTCAATAGACCAATTCATTATGAAGAGGTGCTTAACTATTTATTCAGTTTATTCAAATTTGGAAATGAAATAGATTATGAAGAGGTGCTCAACTATTTACTCAGTTTAAATTCGACAGTTTGCACATGTTGAGTAAAAAAAAAATGGAAGAGTTGCGGTTATTGTAATTTGTTTGGTATTGAGATATTCAGGGAAAGGAAGTCAATACCCTTAATCACAAGTCAGTAATTTCCTACATAAATCGGCTTTCGTGTATTTCGACAGAGGGACTTCTTCTTTCATTTAGAGGTTGGGAATTACTTTGTTCATCTTGCAATTGTCTTTATATTCCAAAAATGTTATTGCAAGTAATATTGGCATTGTTTATGGTGTTCCTTCTTTTGATCCATGTCTTCTTTAAAATCATCATAAATAGTTTGGAGAAGATGTAGAGTCTCTTTACGGAATCAAAATCGAAACTAGCCATGGTATCCGAACTCACTTTACTCCGTCTGGGAAGAAAGGTTCCTAGGCCGATACTTGTAAA
>JAJJMA010132910.1:0-12877 GCA_023529015.1 Papaver nudicaule
AGTTTAAGCTTAGAAGATTAGCAAGGTAAAGAGAGAATTGTAATTATGCTTATACTAGTGATAATCCTTGGATGTAGTCCTTACTTAAGGGGGCGAACCAAGTAAAAACATCTTGTCAAGTATCTCTAACTCTTATCTATTTTATATTCCTTATGATTATTGTGTTGGTATATGTATTGGAATGATTGTGTGTTTGTTGGTGTATCTTATTTGGGTGTACTGTGTAAGATCTAACCATTGGGGTTTTACACAGTTACATTTTGGCGCTAGAAGAGGTTTTGAATTTGTGTTTCCTTGATTTTTTTTTGGTATGATTGGTTGATGTTCTTTTCTTTCCATATATGGTATGATTCACATGTGTTAGAACTCGCCGGTAGTGTTTTAGTTACCTTTATTTGCTATTTAAGGGTGTTGTGCTCACTGTATAGGATATTCTTTAGGACTCCTCTCTTATTTCGCCAGATGTGGTGTATGGTTCATGTTTTGAGAGGTTACCATATGTTCTTTGTTTCCATATATAGTATGATTTGTAAACCATAGAGATCGCCGCTAACATTTCAGCCGCTTTAACATGCTATTCAGAGCAATTATATTCGCTATATAGGATTTCTTCATCTTGTTTTGCTATACATGACATACCATGTGGATTGATATAGTGATTCTCTTGTAGAATATTACTAAGATTAAGAAAGCTTGGATATTTTTTAGTATATTACGGCGACAGATCTTGACTTTCTGAGACTTTTTACTATTTTTGGAAATTATGCTCTTTTCAGTGCTGTTTAAGGATGTTATCACATATTTCACTTTTATCACACTAGTAGCAGAGAAATTGATTATGTGGATAGAAAAATGCTATTTTTGGTATGAATTTCTATGGAAAATATTAATATAGATATATATTTCCGGCAAGAGTAGTATCTTCTTCCGGTGAGCTAGTATGAATTTTAGTGTCACAAAGGAAACTGCATCCTAAACTTTTCAAAAATGTTTTTCCAAAATGATTGTCGTACTGCTGGTTTGATCCAAAAATTACTATCACATAGGATGTTTTTGCAACTCTTGTCATGATTAGGTCATCATCTGCACATCACGTGATTTAAAGCTGCTCTTTTTGTCTTTCATTCATCAACATTCTGAAAAGTAGCCCAACTAACTTATTTGGCATTTACCCACAGTACTAACAGAGCAATACTGTCAGGAAGTGTGTTTGTCTTCTTTTACAGAACTTCGGCGAATGGGTCCTAGAGGAAGAAGCGATAAAGCCCCGGCGGGTAGGCCTCCTCGACATCCTATCCTTCCTACACCAGCGACATTTCCCAGTGGTCACAACACTAGAAGCAGAGCAATGGAACCAGCTGGTCGGACAGATACCTTTTTGGCAAGCTCATCTCGGCAACCACCTGTTCAGCGAGTAACACGCCAGGAGGAGGTCTATGTGGAGGACATCACTCATTTAGAGAATACAGAAAGATCACCTGAGCCCAATCCAATGCTACGAAGGATCAGTGGTGAAGTAGAAGCAAATGCGTGCGGCGAGCAAGGTGATGGTGGAAGACTTACTATGAGAACCATGGGAGAGACGTCAAATGTTGGGGAAGCAGCTCAAAATGCTACTGCAGGAGGAACAGTGGCAGCAAATGTTCAGCAGCAGTTGGTGCAAGATGTTGGCGAAGCACTACATGTGGCAGAAGAAACTCCGGCGGTGGTAGCAGAGCCTATTATAGTGGGAGAAATTCCGCAGGCGGCAAGAATAAATGGTGCAGCGATAGTGCCGGGAGCTACTATAACTCGCCCGGTGGTGATAGCAGATAACACTGGATCCACAAATACTACCGAAGCATTGCTGAGGCAAATTCTTGAGTCCAACAACAGGCAAGCAAGTCAGATGGAGAGACAAATGCAATTGCAGATGGAGACGGTACTTCAAAGTCATAGAGAATTGATGGCAGCACAAAATAAAGGTCATGCATCCCACTCGCATTCAACTCGCCATGCCTCCCATGCGCATTCATCTCGCCATGGGTCCCATGCACATTCATATCGCCATGAGTGTCATTCTCATACAACTCGCCGAGTTGAAAAGAGTGGAACCAGCACAGCAGAGATCTCAGATTCATCGGCGAAATATGACGAAAGAGGCAGAAGGGTAAACGTGCCTGGAAAGGATACCAAAGATCATAGCAGCTCTAGACGACGACATAAAGTAGATAAAGAGATGAAGAAGGACCTGCGCCGACTATAAGATAAAGTGGAAGTTTTAAGTGGATCTTCGAGGGAGTCAAGATATAAGGTTGCACTTTTAGAGGCACAGAAAACACCTTTTCATGATTGTATTACATATGGATACGTGTCTCCCAAATACTCTGCCCCTAAATTTACCTCAATTTATGATGGAACTGGAGATCCTACGCAGCACTCAAGAGCTTATAAGCGAGATATGGCAGCCTGGGTAGGATCAGATCCAATAATGTGTATGGCATTCCCTGCTACGCTGAAGGATGAAGCCCTAGCTTGGTTTGATGGGTTGGAAGAAGGAAAAATCAAGTCCTTTGAGAAGTTAGATTGCAAATTCTTGCATGCTTTTATTCAGAACAACAGAGGTCGGCCCGGTGTGGAAAGATTATTCAACGTCAAGAGAAGGCCATCAGAGACTTACAAAATATTTATTCAAAGAAGGAGGAAAGCGAGTAGCGAGGTAGGATCCGAGGTGTCAGAAAAGGAGAAGATAAGATCATTTCTTAGCTCCATGGAGACGACAAACCAATTATACCAGAAGTTATTTTGGGATATGCCAAAGGATCTACAGACCTTGAGGGCGATGCAAGATGAATGGTTAAGTTATGAAGAAATTCGAGAGGAGGAGCTGCGACTGAAGAAGGAAAGAGCAAAACAAATTCACTCGATCAATAGTTTCTCGCCGGAAGATCAGGAAGAAACCAAGAAAGAATGGCTGAAGGCAGAACAGCGGAAGTTGACGCAGAATCCCTCTTCGGCGATAGTAGTACCCGGGGTAGGAAAGCAGCAAGTTACCGCCGAGCAGCATTGGAACTCGCAGAAGCGAGAAAATTATGATGGGCGTGACAAACAAGATAATAGAGGAGGAAACTATGGACGAGGAGGAAGAGATAATCGGCGAAATGGGAATGGTGACAGAAGATATAATGGAGATAACAGAAAATTCGGCAGAGGCAACCAACAACCTTTCCAAGATGCTACTCTACCTAAGTTGCGTGTCTCCTATACAGATGCATTTGGTTAGATTGAAAGTTCAAACTGCAGGGATGACATCCGCTATCCTTATAACAGAGGAAACCCATGGGCCCCTCCAACCAATACCAATTCATTCTGTCAATTCCATCAGTTCCATGGTCATACAACTGAGAACTGCACTGGCGTACAGCAAGAAGTTCATCGTTTCATCCGCCTGGGGAAATTTCAGGAATTCCTAGAATTGCCACCACCACCTCCTATCATGGTCCAGCCAATTCAAGCCATTCCAGCTCATACTCTAAATGTGTATGAGGTTAAGGTTGAGCGAGATTTGTTGGAATTAGACTGCTTTTTCATTGTCCATTCAAAGATTACCAGGGATGAATTTCATGATAATGTTCTATCTCGTGTCCATAAGCGAGATAGAATGGGAAATGAGATTTGTAGTGTTGCTGCTAAGCAAGAGCCATTGCAAGATTGGATGAAGGCGTGTGTTGGGTTCTCCGCCGAAGAAATCCCGCCAGAAGGAAGAAATCATAACAACCCCTTGGTTCTCACCATTCAGATGGGGGAGTTCAGGTTGCCAAAGGTGCTTATCGACCCAGGAAGTTCCGTGGATATCCTCTTCAATACTGCCTTCGAGGCAATGAGGGCAAAGGATGATAAAATTCCATCGCCGACTGTCTCCTCCTATAACATTTATGGATTTAATGGCATCGCTTCTAAGCCCAAAGGCGAGATTGAATTTAAAGTCAAAATTTGTAAAGAGTATTTCTTGAAAACTACTCTTTGTATTGTGGACGTTGACTCACCGTATGCTGCAATCTTGGGAAGACCATGGCTCCACAGCTTGAAGGGAGTACCTTCTACTTATCATCAACGCCTAAGATTCCCCACACCAATGGGAGTCGCCGAGTATGTAGGAGATTTAGCAGTGGCTAAGGCGTGTAATTCGGCGGATGTGCAAATGCGAGAAAATCGAAAAGTAAAGATTGCAGAGAAAAAGAAGCTCGGCAAGGAAGCAGTTAAAGAGCAGGAAATTCTGGATTTCATCGCCAACCCAACCACATATGTGCATTCAGTAAATTCGGTAGAAGACTCGGCGAAGTCTGGAGACAAGACCTTATAGCAATTAAAGGAACCGTCGCCGATGGGAGAACCAGAACTACATTTTACGGCGGTGGAACCCACTAAGGATGTTAATATCGGCGATGATCAGGATCCAAAGATGGTAAAGATTGGTACTCTATTGAATGAAGACGAATCAGCGAAGTTACTAGCACTACTCAAGGAATATGTTGATGTCTTTGCCTGGGGTATGAATGAGATGCCAGGTATTGACCCGGCGATAACATGTCATAAGCTAGATATTGATCCAAAGGTCAGACCATTCAAGCAAAGGATAAGGAAATTGGCCCCAGCTTACAAAGAAGCAGTAGAGGCAGAAATTCACAAAATGAAGGCATCTGGTATAATAAGGCCAGTGCAATATCCACAATGGATAGCCAACATGGTAGTGGTACCAAAGAAGAACAAGGGAGTAAGGATCTGCATCGACTTCAGCGACCTCAATAGAGCTTGTCCAAAGAATAGTTTCCCACTGCCGAGTATTGATCAAACTGTGGACGCTACATCAGGTCATGAGTTGCTGTCATTTATGGATGGTTATTCAGGATATAACCAAATACCTTTGGCGGAGGAAGATCAGAAGCATACAGCTTTCTTTTCCACTAAGGGGTTATTTTGTTACACTCGAATGCCATTCGGGTTGAAGAATGCTGGCGCTACTTATCAAGAAATGGCGCAGAAAATGTTTGAGAAATGGATAGGGAAGACGATGGAAGTATACGTCGACGACATGCTTGTCAAGAGCAAGAAGAAGCAAACTCATGTGGAACAGTGGAAGACCTCAGAGAAATATTTAATCATATGTGTACGAGTAGAAAATCTGCATAGGTTCATAAGACTCCGTATCCATCAGATCTACTCATACATACAGTAATATCAAACGAGATTCAATGGTGCGAGGACCATATGATCGATACCGAAGACAGCAGAATAGTAATTAAAGGTTAAGTGTATAAAGATTGTATGTATTTCAACGTGGTGACTACATGGATCTCCATTAGAGAGGAGTTCTAGATCTAGATCTAGTTTTTTGGGGAAGAAGATGAGTAGAGGAGAAGGAGGTAGAGAGAGAAAGTAAAAGAAGATCCCTCTCTTCTAGGAGAAATTTCCTTTATATAGAGGAAATTTACACGATAGTTACAGAAATGCCCTTATCTTAGCTACTAAGTAAAGTAGGTCTTTGGTGCGCCTCGTCTTCAAGTGACTTCGGCTCTCGTATGTCGGTTTATCTCTTCGGCACTTATTCTTCGGGCTTGATCTTCACTTCGGGGGGAGCTTGGGTAACTACTTCGGACAGATTGGTAGATCGAGGCGACATCTTCGGGTGGTGGTCCATGGTTCGAGTCTTAGTCTTTGACTCTCTTCGTGTTTATAAGGTGATGTCTTCCTCTTCTTCTAGGATGATGACACGTGGATCGTCCGAATTATACCCCCACAGTTTGCTCCTTTGCCAATGGATGTTTCGAAGATTAATCCGTTTGCAAATTCTTCTTGTCATAATTGACGGTATGAGACACGTGGACTTGTGAGAATCCTGGAGTGTGCTGACTTGTGTTGTATCCTTTCATTTATCTTCGGTACTTTGACTTGCTTCAGCAGCTTCGAACTTGTAACATTTACGTCTTTGTTGAGTTGCCGAGGAGGTATGCTGTTGTTTGGTAACGAATGAGTTTTATCTGCCTTTTTCAGGTATTTTTTCATGATGGTTTGAGATTTCATTGATCGAATGTGATGCTGAATCCAAGGAACTGGCATCGGGAAGAGGATGAGTAATCATCGAAGTATGCAGGTTGATCCGAAAGAGATGTCTCGAGGTAACTGTTTGTCAAAGTTGGTTATTGACTGCTGTATTATCGAGAACGGAAATGTGTGCCATCGAATCGAAGTGTGACCGAGGATAATTTCGAAGTGAGTCGAGGATGATCTCGGAGTGTGATTGAAGATGACTTCGAAGTGAGGTCGAGGATGATCTCGGAGTGGCACTCCTGTCATGATTATTCCTTTTAGTTGATTAGTGAACTCCTGATCCCTTTTGGTGTTTCTTTTATCCAACGCGTTGGGTATTGAGGTTATTATTTTTCAAGAAGATTGCTCCGAGGATGTTTCGTCGAGAATGCTACGATGACTGCTTCGGATTGAAGGAGATAGATGCCATGGATTGACTTTGGAGTTTTCATAACTGGGCTTCGTCGATGATGAATGGTTATTTCATGAATCCTTGGAATTTTGAGATGACCTTCGTTGGTGCATTTCGATGTAGACAGATGATTTCTTTATGTTGTACTAGTTCGAAGGGTGGTAGCCGAGATGTTTGTCGAGGTGTTTCTTTTGTTGTGATATTTTCTTCCTTCGGACTATCTTTCGAGCGAGATGAGTTCTTGGCTTTTCATTGTAGTCAAAGGAACTGAGCGGAAGAGTACAAAATGTTTTTCGAGTATGCATACTTGCTCCTACTCTTAAGTGAAGTTCTTAGACGGCTTCTTGGGTTTTTTGGTGTCGTTGTTGTTGCTTGAAGAAATGAGCTTTGAAAATTTTTCATGCGGGATTCCCTTGTATAGTTGCCCCCCTTTTGCTTTCGAAAGTGAAGGAATTGAACTTTTGGGAAGCAAAAGGATTGTTTCTTCCCGAAGTATACCATTTACAAAGCGAATTTGTTGTATGAGGAGGTTGTAATGGTTTTACCCCTGCATTCTTTGTTTTGCTCCAGTTATCGCTTCGGTGTGTTGACTTTTGTGACTCTTCGTTGTGAAACTAAGGATGCCATGCTCCTTTGGAGGATGAAGATTGCTATCACTTTGCTTTGCTCCTTGGGTCATTTGATGTTGTTTTATCGAAGAAACCTTGGTGCATGCTCCTGCTTGATGCCTTAGTGAATACTTCAAGGTAATATCTTTGTGATTTATTTGTGCCCCTGTCTTGCATCTTTTTGTATTTTGATTCATTTGTACTTCGAGCCATCCTGCAGAATATTTTGATTCACCCTGTAATGAAGTTAAGAGTATTGTCAATTCATTCTTTGATAAAGTATATTTTGAATAATTCTTTAATGTTCTTTCTCGTGATCGAGGCATGCTTTTCTTTGATGCATAGTTTTTGTAGTATGACGTGATCAAGCACGTACTTTCCTTCGATGTATTGCTTGCCTGGTAACTCGTGATCAGGCACGAAGTTTACCTTAAAAACTATAGGCTCCTAAGGTTACTTAGAGTGCAACTTCGGGGCTTACTTCGATGTGGGAGGCAGTAACCAAGCTAGTGGGGGCGTACGGATCACCCATCCCAAAGGCTTTGAGCTACTCGCACTGGTTTCAAGCAAAACACTGGCTATCGAGACCATAGGTACCCGTTTCGCATCAGTACGTTAGGTGGGTATCGAAGATACTAAGTATCCTCCGAGAGAACATGGTGTTGTTCTGATAACCCATTTATCCCAAGTAGAGTACGTAGGAAACTTATGGTGGGTAGCTGCTATGTGTCTCGATAATAAAGTAGCACAATGGGGGAGTGCCGGTCAAAGCTGGAACTTAGACATGGTACTGTTCTCCTATCGCGGCCTGGAGTTCAACTTCTTCTTTTCTTGCTAGCCCCTCCTCAAGGCTGTGCTTGATTTTTGGAGGAGGTCCCTTGGCTGCGTAACTCGCTTGCCATTCCCGTGAATGTAAGCTAATTAGCTGCCTCGGGGTTCCATCCACCTCTAAAGGTAGATGTTAATCCCATTTATCGTCCCCTCGACGCCTCAAAAGAGAGGTCGAATGATAGTGGGTTCAAATGCATCTCGGCTTATATAGCTTTGATGCAAAGTACCCACCGCTAACGGGGTGTCTTGTGGGTAGAGGACTGTGCCATATAGATCGTAGGGCCCTTACGACTACATGTACATCAGCTCTGTGCCTGCTATTCGAGGACTTTTTATTTTTGGCGTTTTTTGCCTTGGCGTTAAAGCCTTTTTATTTTTGGCGTTTTCTGCCTTGGCGTTAAAGCCTTTTTATTTGTGCGACGAGGCACTGGGGGAGATATGGCGTCATGGCCTGTTCTCTTTTATGGCGTTAGAGCCTTAGGAGATATGCCTAAGCAAATAGGACTTTGTTGTGGTCGAAGCTTGCTTATCCGAGGTTGATGTAATTGTTGCTTCGAGCTATCGATGCATGTTGACTGTCCCGAGGACGATGAAAATTTGCTAACATTCGTTTTGCTGATGAGATGATAGTTGTTGATAAAATACTTTCTTTTTGGTTTTGCTTCCTTCAATGAGTTTCATTATTGTGCTTTGAGGCTACTGATCCATCGAAGTTGAGGTCGTTTCTTAATCAAATTAGTCTTGCCATTCTTTGCCACCGGAGTTGCTACGGAGACGCTACTTCAACGAGATGGATTGGTTATCAGGACCGAAGGTGGGTTGGCGAAGCTGTTTGGTTATCAGCTGAACTAGCACTCTGAAGTTACTAATGTTGAGTCGTCGAAGTTTCCTCGCTTGTTGTTATATTGCTGCTTGATGACGATGGCTCCGAGATTATGTACTTAGCTAAGCATCGGAGTTGAGTGTCGAAGGTGAGTAAACGTAGTCATCAGAGTTGCATCCGAGATGGCTTCCGAGATGAGATTGAGATGGCTTCTCAGTTGATTTCTTCGAAGGGTTTCTTCGAGGATGATGTTGCCGAAGTGAGGCATCGAAGTGGAGTTTGGTCCAAGATAACTGATATTTAAAGTATCAAAGTTTTTGCTTCCGAAACGGCAGTGGTTGATTAGTGCTCCTAAGTAGGATTGTTGGTGTCTTTAGATCAAAGCGGAATTTGTTTGATGGTGGCTACGAGTTGTAGTAGCTCCAAGAACAAGGTTGGTTGATACTCCGAGAAAAAAAATTGCTCGATGGTTGAACTTGTTTGTTCCCTCATGCAGAATGCTAATTCAGTGGTGCTTCCTTGAGACATATTGACCGTCGAGAGGTAAACTGTATGGGTTATATAAACTGGGTCATCGATATTGGGTGTATATAACCACCGAAGGTGAGGATCATAATGGTTGAAGCTGCTTCGTGGAGGATAAGCTGTGTAGCCATCGAGGAGTGAATGGATTTGACCGAAGGTGCAGCCGAAGCCATCAAGACTTGAGTTGTTGATGCTGGCGAGTTTCCCGTGTTTTTCTAAGTTTTCCTCGCTGCCATAACTGAATTCTGATCAACTAGATTGTCTTATTTTGGCGTCATGGCCTGTTTGTTTTTAAGGCGTCAAAGCCTTAGGAGATGTGCCTAATCATGTAGGAATTTGCCTCATCGAAGAGGATTTGGAGGTTGTACCAAGCTGCTTGCGATAAGCATAGTTCGTGTATAACATAATAGTGTGTGAAACAGAAGATTGCATAAAGCTAAGGAGATTCGAATGTGACATGATGTGACAAGTATACTTTATACGTAATGTGATATGCTGTATCAAGAGGAAGCTTAGTAATTCTAAGGCATTAAAAATGCTAATTGATGACTCAAAAATTCTTAACTTTATTATTGTTGCGTATTGCTCGATGTTGTATAAACATACTCGATACCCCCACTCCTTCGAGGTAGAAAGAGATGGTTCGATCTTCAAATGTAATTATTGGATGCCCCATTCCTTCAAGGTGGAAGGAGGTGGTTCGATCTCATTTATTTTGGTGTGTGCCTTAAAACTTTATAGTTGCATTATTTCTCTTAATTCGAAACTATACTCTTTTTGATATTCATGCTCCTCGAGGTGGGAGGGAGCGATTCGATCGATTTTATAAAGAAACTAATATAAGTAGAATTCCTAATTTAGGATATAATCTTAATTTAAGTAAGACTTCGATATTGATGCCCCTCAAGGTGGGAGGAAGCGAATCAATCGATTTTTTTTTTTTTTAGCATGTTGCAAGGAAGAAATTTATGATTTCGTGACTTATATATATAATGGCGTTATGGCCTATCGTACGATTTGCTTGAATGTTATTCTAGGCATGTGAGATGCATGAATATTTAAAAACTTTTAAAGTATCAAGAGAAGTGTTTAGAAATTCTCCCCCAAGAAGGTTGTTGAGACTATGAGTGCGAGCTTATGTCCGAAGTAGTTTGAGTTTTGTCCTCGATCCTTGTTCCATTTTTGCTAGTTGATTGTTGATAGTGAATTTTATTTCGCCAAGTTTGAGTTGTGTCTGCTGCTCCTTGTTGGTTCCGTGTTTGAAATACAATCTTCCAGAATGTTTTTGAACTTTGTATTCTTGCCTCATTTGTGTACCGAGATAATTTCGTGCCCCTGTAGCTTATTGTTGTGAAAGTGAGCATAGTGTTTTCTAATAAAGAAAGTGAAAGAATCAGTAATAAATGCGGAATTTCCTCCGTGAAATCATGAAAGGAATATAAGATACTACTATGAATGTATTTGGTGGATACTTTTTGGTGGATGACTATGAATATATCATGATATGTGTTACTATGTAAAAGAGAGCTATCATAGTGGCGTGGTCAATAAAGGACAGAGCATGTGATAGTGTCAGTGACTCACACCCCTATATAATATATACATATCCATCAGTAGTGAGACATTAAATTATTACTAAAACATTAAATATATAATATAGTGTATAATATCAGTGGTAGAGTCACTATATAATATATAATATAATATATTATGTATTTAATATATAATACTCTGATATATAGTGCAGAGGTACTATTGATTTATGTCAGTAGTAGGATATGGCGCTAGATGACAAGATGGGACATAATTAAATATTACCGACCCAAGATAAGATGGGACATAATTGTTAATAAGAAAAGTCAGAGAGAGTTAAGACATGCATAGTTTTTAGAAATGTTTCCCCTCTTTTTTTTTGATGCAAGACTTGTCGCTTTTGAATGGCTTTGGACTTGTCCGAAGCAACTGTCTCGGGAAGACTGAATAGAGGACTGTTACTGTCCGAAGCTGATGAACGAATTCAGTATCCGAAGGTGAGCAGATTTAATTATTGCTGTGTCTTCGGTAAGAGAACGAAGCTGTCATCAAAGAGAGATTGGGTATTTGATTGAGAAGAGAAGGAGTCTTCATCGAAGTTGAATGTTACTGTATTCTTGAGAGGGGGGTGAGGTGATTGATCGGAGTTGATTAGCTGGTGATCAAAGTTGGGATCCGAAGTTGATGATCGAAGTTGATGATGATCCCTCGATGTTGTTGCGATACTCCGAGGTTTGTTATACACCCGTCAAAGTCCTTGCTCCGAAGTGATTGTTTTTGTATCATTGGAATATTGCTTCGACTCCTAGAAGTGGTAAATCGGTCTGGTGCTTATTGATATACACCCGTCAAAGTCCTTGCTCTGAAGTGAATATGCCGAGGCAGGAACTGAGTCTTTTGCTCCGAAGAGGGTATGCTGAGGCTGAAGCTTAATCCTTGCTCCGAGATGATGAGATGGCTGCTGCTGATGGAGGATATTGCTCCAAGATTGTTTGTTTAATGCTATCGGCATCGAAGTTGGCTGTCTCCATGGTTGGTAAGCTGGCTGTCTTGTCGTGTTTTACTATCGTTCGAGTTTCATCGTTGTGAGTGCCTGAGTTTTTTGGTCATTCCTGAGCTGAGTTCATGCTTCGAGGTTGTAGCCGTGATTATGTTTGAGATAGCTGCGTGATAGTTGCGTTGGTGCTCTCCCAGTGAATCTTGGATGCTTCTCACAGGATTGTAAATCTGTTGCTTTGATATTTTCTTCAGCATCCTCTTTCGATGTTGACGATGGAGTGAACAGAGGCTGGGAAATGTTCTTTGATGCCACATCCTCTTTCTAAGAGCTAAACTTTAGTGCTGTAATCGAAAAAATTAGTGAAGTAGATAATCAATACAAACTTGAGCTAATTCAACGAATTTCAAGGACAAATAATTAAAACAGAAGTGGTTATGCTTGATAATTCTTCTTCAGGAGCCTTTTTTCAAATCCAAGTACAGAATCCGTTTGGCTCTAATAAAAAAAAAATTCAACAAATCTGATTTCCCAGAAATCTTGAATGGGTTTGGCAAGTAATTTCTAAGATTTCTGAGTTTTTCATCGAAATTTCGTTTTTATTTATTTATTCAAAAGAAAATCTAAAGTTTGCTTAAGAAGAATTCCTAGTTTTAAGAAGTATTTTTCAAAAATTCTGCTCTAAAACTTTAGATCTAAAAATAAAGAACAAGAAGAAAGAGATAAGAAAGAGATGCGTTTTTCTGTAGCTGGTTTGCTAAGGATTCTTTGAGTTCAGTTTACTGAAGATATTTTTAGATCTGCTGTCCTTTTCTTCTACCAAACTTCCACCGGATAAAGTTGCCTGGAAATTGCTTGACTATGAGGAAAATGCCCCTGAGTGTTGTTAAACAACCAGATGTTCTCCTGAAGCCGCCGGGTTTTTCCTGGAACTCGTCGGATCTGCTACCGGGAATAGTAAATCTTCATTTTTGGACCGACAAATCACAGGCAAACCCTAAGTTGTTTTAATCATCCCTGTTTCTAGCGCCAAACTGTACGAGTAGAAAATCTGCATAGGTTCATAAGACTCCGTATCCATC
>JAJJMA010132939.1:0-15865 GCA_023529015.1 Papaver nudicaule
CACCATGACAAAGGTAACTCTTTTTGGTTTTAAGTTTTATTTATGACAGGTATTCTTGTTACTGAACATCGTCCTATACAAAAGAGACTGTGGGATTTGTTAAATAAGCTCCCCTCCCAATAAGGCGGCATTTTTGGGTCATTTTTGTATTTGAGGTATATACTCGCTTAGAAAGGCTTCAATTTTTTTCGATTGATGATTGTATGAACTTACGCTGAACCAAGTAATAGCTGCATCACGGAAACTTGTTTAAAAAGGCTTCAATTTATTAGAAACTCAGATTCTTTGCCCCGTATAAAGATTTTCCGATATTTGTTATCACGTTTTAAACCAAGTCCAGTTGACCAACTTCATAAAGTTCTATGTGTTCAGAAAACCGCTAGAGTTATAGAGATTGTTTTAAATACTACTGAAAGAATTGTCTGTAGGTGGTGAATCTTTGATTATTATGATCAGTAGATTTCCTCTATCTATCTTTGATTATTATATGGAATGACAGGTGATGGCCTTGGAGTTGGGAGCTCATAAGATCAGAGTGAATTCGATATCTCCTGGATTGTTCAGATCCGAAATCACAGAGAGACTTATGGAAAAGGATTGGCTCAAGAATGTCGCCTTAAAGAGTGTCCCACTGAAAACATATGGAACAGCAGACCCAGCATTAACATCACTAGTTCGATACCAACAGATGCATCACTCTATCTTTGTCTAATATCTGAAGTACAGGTGAAGTGTACTTTCTTCATATTCGGCCTGTATTACCTGGTATCGTGAGGGCCGAATGTATAAAGGAGGTAGGGGCCGAATACACATTCGGCCCTAAAAAAATAAGGATTTAGGGGCCGAATACGTATTCGGCTCTAAAAAAAATATGGGCCGAATGCACATTCGGCCCTAAAAAAAAAAAAATTAGGGGTCGAACTGTTCTTCATTCTCAGGGAAAATGGAGCATTCGGCCCCTATTCTGGGTTTTTTTAGGGCCGAATATGGCTCTGAAAGTGGGTTTTTTCGACGAAATCTCTCGATTCACCCATGGAAACAACATAATAATTCAATCACACACCATAAGACTCAAATATGATGAAATGGGTTTGTGAAATTATCTTCGAATCGCGACCATTTCTTCTTTTTCTCACTCGATTCGATTTTGAAGTTGAACTTGGGCAAGAGTGGGTTCATCCGGAGATTGTGGTTTTTTGGATCGATTTCCAGCCTTTGTTTTAGACCTCGCCATGTTATATAGAACGCACGCGATTAATTTTCCTAAATCGATGAGTTTCGATGATTTCGCGACGAATTTCGTTGTTTTGGTTTTAGAGAAGAAGAAGAAGAAGAAGGAGAAGAAGAAGAAGAGAATTTTTTTTTTTGTGAAGAGAAGTTTTTTTTTTGTTTTAGGGATAGGATTAAGAATATATAGGTTAATTAGTTAACTCTAATCTTATTATTAACTCTAATCATATTAGGGGTAGTTTGGTATTTAAAAAAGTTAGAAAACTAAAGGGGGGACCAAAATTACTAAGGGGAGGGACGGTGGGAGGGCTTGCAGAATTTTGGGACGGCTCAAAGCATGTTTCTAAATATGGGACATTGTTAATCAGGCTACAGTAAAAATGGTACAAACCTTCTTTAACTCTGGTGATTTACTTAAGCAAATGAATCATAGTTTCATATCTTTGATCCCAAAGACTAGTACACCTAAGGTGCCTGCAGATTTTAGACCTATAGGTTTAAGTAATGTATGTTATAAAACTGTGATGGATAATGTTAGAGCATGGCTCGGTCAACCTCACTAAGTGTTGTCAAGCTTAGTTGTCAAATTTAGTGATCAAAACTCGACCGTTTGTAAAACACGTTAGGTAAAGACTTCAAGAAGTTAGTTTTAGGTTGTGGAAGATTTTGGTAGGATTTAGAATCACTACATGAAGAGTTAAAGAAGACTGAAGATCAAACGAAGACATCTGGCTTCATATTCAAGAGGTTAGTGAATCTAAAGAACGCGATTCAATTATCTTTTACAGTTGTGTTACAAAAGATAGAAACATAACTTAATGCTTGAGCTTTACGTTATGAATTGATCACTTGTGATCAGTGTGTCTTAAGAGATAACTCCACGGTATCGCTTGCGGTATGGTTGTTCTAGTTATGACGTTCCATATTGCTTAGAACTTTATTTTCTTCTCCGTATCTAATATATATAAGGTTTTTCCTAAAACCTACGAGTTGAATAATAGCAGTTGTGATGTTGTCTCTTTAGTATTACGAGATTTAATCCATTACAGTATTGTGTCTCGACTTACCTTGTCTGACTCTGTCGGATTGATTAGCACGTACTTGTATGTGATAAATGTAGTTGAGATCGTGACTCACACTTATGTTGTGTAGACTTGATATACTGATGTTATGAATTCGAATACTACGTCATGGTTTGGCTCTGATTACTAAAGTTCTAGATCATTTATTTGATTCTCTACATATGAAGATCTAGAATGCCATATCATACTTTTAGATTTCGAAACCATATTGATGTTATCTCATCTTATGGACTTTCAGAGTTCGAAACTTTAATGTAGGTTTCGGTGAAACTTAACTTTGGTTTCGAAACCATAATCTCGTTTTTGTATCCATAAGCTATTCGGTCCAAAACATAAATGTTGTGACCAATGAGAGAACTTGAGTTCGAAGCGATGTTTGTTGGCTAATAGTGACTTGAGAATCGAGACCAATGTGTCTTGACCATGTGAGTTCTAAAAGGTCGAAAAGACCCTGGGGTTTCCTAAAGGTTTATATGAACCGGGAAATAAACCAGTCGTCAAGGACAAAAAGGTGTGATCATGAAACGTCTCTTGACCACATGGACTCTCATGTTCGACACCAAACATTTGTGACGAGATTAATATGTGTTTCTTTTTTCGAAAACCTTAACCAAGGTTTTGTTAAAACAAAATATGAAGTTCGAAACCTTATTTTGGTTTCGCTATATGGAATCTTGATTTGGGAACCTAAATTTGGTTCTAGTCATATATGAACTTTAAGATCTGAAATCTTAATTTGGTTTCTGCCAAACAGAATATAGATTTCGAAACCTAATGTTGGTTATCTCAGAATGCGTACTTTCGAAGTTCAAACTCTACCATTTTGATTTGTGCTACAACGAATTTATAAGTTTGATATTCTCAGTTTGAAGTTTGAATTCGTTCATCTTCAATGTACAACTAAGTTGGTTTGAGCCATAGTCATAAATATGGTTCGTCGCTCTAGTTAGTAGACACATGATTTCTGATGAATATTGTATGTAATTAGATCTTCGTATGGATATACTACTTGATCAAATATTCATTTGATTTCTCATTTGATGTTTTGATTTGAATTCTTGGATATCATTAACGTGATCATCTATATTGGAATCAAGAATTCAGGAGATTCAACATTTTGATATTACTCGAAGAATCATACACCATACTTTATTTGTTATATTTTTTTGTATGATTCGGAATGTCCTTTGAACCTGCGTGTTCAATTAAGCTTAACACACAAGAATTTTTCACGTCTATCATGATACGTTTATGCGGAACGTTGAACCACGTTAGACCCGATCCCACTTCCACCCAGGATCGTTCTGGCCCGTCCAACAAAGCCTAGGAAGTGATGTCGACATTATCAAAGCTGATGACGACATTTGGAAGTAATAATACCTTAAGGAGATTTTGGAAACGATAGGACAGGTTTTCGAAATGAGCTCTTTCCCAGGGAGCAAATTTGGTAAGCACTATATATCGAATTAATGAAATATCCAAATATACCTTTTGAGTATTATTTGCTTTGAATGCTTTTGGCCAAACATATATTGAAATATATTTTTCATTAATGTAAAATACCATAGTAATAGATATCATTAAATGCTATGAGTCTATGTGCTTTAATGAATTTTAGAAATTAACTTAGCCTCATTGCAAAGCTAAAGTCTTAGTCAATATAAATAGGAGTGGTTTCTCTCCTACAAGCTTTGTTCCTCTACCAAGCTCTTCTTCGAAATTGTAAGCTTGTGTTTATTCACTTTTCCTTTCAGTTACCTTTAAGCTTTTGCTTTTGGAATGGATTAGTGCAACTCTTCTCTTGGGGATCGAGAAGCCTAGAAGTATCTCTTATGGGAAACTAGTTTATGTTTACTAGTCTTCTTTCTATTGTACTTGTGTTTTGTTCTATCATGTCTATCAAACCTTGCGATCTTGTTTATTCAATGGTCCTTCTCTTCTGCTATAAGGCCACTCAAGATCGGTTTGATTAGAACATACTTTTTATCTATTAACCTGGATTTGTTAGCAAGCCGATTTCGGTTTGTGTGCCTATACTATAGATATTGAGTGGAATCAAGATTGTTGTTATTGGATTTGTTATTGCAGATACATTGTTCTTCATGGTCATACATATTGTACTGCATCCAGCTATTTGCTTGATTCCAACTGGGACGATAAGGTTGCTCTTTCGGGAGTTTTGGTTTTGAAACCTTGATCTCTCGAGGGGTTTATTACCAAGTAAAATTAAATATGCTCACTCTTGGTGTAAAACGACTTCGGTGAAATATATGTAAGTTTCCAAGGATATCTTCTAGCGATTTGACCTGCCGCTATTTAGTTGTTGTCCATAAGTTGTAGTCGTTCGATTGGAGGTCGGGTAGCGATAGTCTTCACGACGGGCTGTGGAGCAACTCCTAGGAAAGACAGTAAAGAACGTATATTTGTGTAGGGGAGTACATGTGAGTGACTGCCTTGTTGTGGTTGGAGGCGTAGGAATATTTAGGGGAAATATTTGTGACTAATCGTCACATAATATTAGGGTCATATTGTCTGCACCAGCTAGTCCGAAGTCTAGGGAACATTTGCATGAGAAAAAAAAGTCCTAAAAAAACGGTCTGGCGATTTAGGGTTTAAACTTTTCTTGTGAGAAACTATTGAAACTCGATCTTTACTTGTTTATTTGATCACTGATCTTGATCTAATATGGCTGGAAAAGATAAAAAAACACCAACAACCCCTAATCCAGGGGGGAGGTACGAAACCAACTTGGTTGGAGATTGCAGCTAAGAAGAAGATATATTCTTCATCAAAAATCAGTGTATCTTCATTGACTGCAGCTAAAACTGATGTTACGGGGGGAAAGTACATGTTGTGTGAGTCTGAGTATGATGAAGGTGTTGATATATGGAAGAATAGTCTGGTGGGAAAACTTGATTTTAAGGGTTTAAAATTCAAAGAGGTTACAGAGACACTCGGAAAGCTTTGGGGTTTCTCTGCTAATATTTATGCAATGACAAAAGGGTACTTCTTAATCAGATTGGATAATGAAGATAAGAAGAACCATGTAAAGTATAATGGCCCTTGGAAGGTAAGATTAGGATCTCATGGTAGACAAAACCTGGAAGTTATGGATTGGGATGAGAATTTTGATCCCAATCACGTTAAGAATTCATGTAAGGCAATATGGTGTCAATTTCCAAAGATGAAAATCCAGTGATGGACGGAGAGGATGATGCTGACTATGGGTAAGATACTAGGTACACCAATTGCATTGGAAAAACCAACTTTAGAATATGATTTTCGATACCATGCCTCTGATTTGGTTGATATAGATTCCAGGTAAAAGAAGGGAAGAATTCTGGCAAGATGTGATTATCCTTGATAAGCCTGAATATTGCACTCACTGCAAAACTCTAGGCCATAATTTTAGTGGTTGTGATGTTGTGAGGAATATTTTTGGGTTTCCTAAAACAGAACAGGCTAAGAACCCTAAAAAAAGCAGAGGATATTTCTAAAAGAAATATCATGTATGATGATGGTATGTTTTATGATTTTGCTGTTTGCAAGCCTGATAAAGGTATGTACTGGAGGCCTATGGGTAGAATATTCAAAGATGGATCACCTTGCTATCCAGTTATAGAAGATGATGTTTCCGCATCTTTAACAAAACATGCAACAAAGCACCTACAGAAGACTGTTGATCTTGGTCTTCTCGATGATTTAGCAAGGAGATATGGCCTTGATAAAGACTATGTGAAACCTAGGAAATGGTACATTAGTTCACCATTTCCAGACATTACAACTTATGTTCCACATAATGTTGTAGATCACTATGTTGGTGATGATGACGATGACAAGAGTGTTAATCCAAGCTCAACTAGGGACGGTCATGAAAAGGTTTATCCTGACGTTGATGCTGAGAAGACAGAATCTTATGACGATGATGAGGGGGTTGCTCATATGAATTCTCACACAGCAAATGACGGTGATGATGGGGTTGTTCATTCTGTTGTGGCTATAGAAGACAAAATGACTCATGATGATGATGGGGTTGCACATGAGTCATTTGAGGAGGGTATAGAGAGCACGATGGCTGCTTTACAACATATAGTGGAGTTGAAGCCTGCTGCTGATGAAGAGAGAATTAATATTGCTAATCAACAAGAAACTATTAATAGAGATTTCGCAAAGTTAAAAGAGTTGGAGGATCTCCAATTTGTTGAACAGATGAAAAGAGATGAGTTGAAACTCATGAAAGTTGCTGAAATAGCTACAAGCACTGAAAGTTCTGGGAGTTCAGATAAGAGATATGAGGTTGATATTGCTCAGTGTAGTGAAACAGAAGATCCACTAATATCAGCTGGCCATGGGGAGCTAAAAAAATTAAGTTTAGCAAGGCTGAAATGACTCAGGCTAGAGAGAAAGCTAAGGAACAGGCTAGAAGATCAGCTCGTATCCTTGAGTTGAAAGAGTTTGAAAAGGATAAAGATATGGGACAAACTAAACCGCCTAAGCACGGTTCTAAAGATGGTTATCATTAATGAGGGTTATGTATTAGAACATAAATGGCTTATCTAGGCCAGTAGCCAAGTCCAAACTCAAACAACTGGTGAATGAGTATAAACCTGATATTATTGGTGTTTCAGAACCTCAAATAAGATGCACTGCGGAAGAAGTGAAGAAAATAAATTTAGTGGAATACAGTTTCACTTTAATCCATAATGAGAAGGAGAGAGGAGATACCTGGATATTTTGGAGAAAGGATTGTCAATCTCCAACTGTTATTATCAGTACAAAACAAGCTATTACTGTTGATCATGAAGGGGTTTACAGTTCTTTTGTTCATGGTGGGCATTCGAAAGAAGTCAGAAGGAATTTATGGGATCAGCTTTGCCATGGTGGAGATGCAATTTCATGGATGGTAGTTGGTGATTTCAACTGCTATTTTCAGGCCAGTGAGAAGGAAGCCAAAGTTGGCCTTGATTTAAACTCTATGATGGAGTTTGGGAACTGGATGAGAGAAAATGGTTTGTTTGAACCAGAAAATTCAGGCACATCCATGACATGGTGTAATAATAGGAGTGGCAGTCGTAGAGTTCTGGAGAAACTAGATAGATTTGTCATCAATGCGGAATGGTTAGAAAAGTACCCAAACTGGAGATATATTGCCCTTCCAAGAGAGGTTAGTGATCACTCTGCTTTAATAGGGTTTCCAGTTATGCTTCCAGCACCGGCTAGAGCTCCTTTTCGAGTTCAGAAGATTTGGTATGGGCATGATGATTTTCTTTGTATGGTTACGGCATCCTGATCTCAAAGAGTGCAGGGGTACGTATGTCTACATTTTCATAACAAAGCTTAAGAAGTTGAGAGAGACTTTGAAGATTTGGAACTGGGAAGTTTTTGGGAATGTTTATGTGCAACTGAAGGAGGCCACTATAGAGTTTGAAGCAGCTCAATTGTCCTCTGATGTTGATCTTATAATGAGGTTTTATCTGATGCTCTTAATGCAACAAAGTTAAAAGTGCAAGATGCAAGGCATGTGGTGGCTGCAATGTTGAAGGAGAAAGCTAGACTTAATTGGATAGATCATGGTGGTAGCAATACTGCATTCTTCCATAATAGTATTCGCATGAGAAGAAGTGCTAATGCTATAACGGAGCTATTAGATGATAATGGGGTGGTGATCACAGGTGTTACTCAGCTCAAACATCATACAATTCAATACTATAAGGAGAAATTCAAAGGTAATGGTACTTATGTTGCACATTCTATTTTTGATTATGCACATGAGTTGATTACTGACAGGAGTCAAGAAGGATGGAAATGGTTCCTAATCATGATGAGATCAAACGCGCGGTGTTTGATTTGGGAGATGACTCTGCTCCATGGCCAGATGGTTTTCCGGGCAGCTTCTATCGTCATTGCTGGGATATTACTGGGAGTGATTTGGTAAAGGCTATTTCATCTTGTTGGATCAGTGGAAAGATAGCTAATGGTGTTAATAATAATTTCCTCCTGCTTCTTCATAAGGAAAAGGGGCTAACAGTTTGAAAAAATACAGACCCATTGGTTGAGTAATTTTTTCTTTAAGAATATTACAAAGATCCTAGCAACTAGATTGGGTAGTGTGCTAGATAAGTTGGTCTCTGAACACCAAGTTGCTTTCTTAAAGGGGCGTCACATCCACGAGAACATAGCGCTGGCTTCAGAAATGATCAATGAGCTTCAAGAACCTAGAATAGGGGGCAATGTAGGTATGAAACTAGATATAACTCAAGATTTTGACACAGTGAGCTGGAATTTTGTGTTGGAAGTATTCATGCAGTATGGTTTCTCAGATTTCTGGTGCTCTTTTCTTCTGAGTATCTTCCAGTCTGCAAGGATTTCTATCATCTTCAATGGTATCCCGGAAGGTTACTTTAGCATCACTCGAGGCCTACGCCAAGGAGATCCACTATCTCCTTTTATTTTTGTGCTCATAGAGGATGTTGAAAAATAGGGGTTACCGAGATATACCACCAATTTATAATTTCGTGAACGTATGTGATTGTTTTACTTGAACGATCTCACAAATCAATATTCAAGTAACCTGAGGTGAGTTCTTTATTCAAGAACCAAATCTAAACAAGAAAGAGTTCTTGTTAATCTCAAAGATATTGATTCACTCGAAGGTTCAATCAATGTATAACAATTGCAATACTTTAAATATATTGTTCAGAGATAATATAATGCGGAAGGTAAAGTAATGCAAGACACCAGAAGTTTTGTTAACGAGGAAATCGCAACCAGCAGAAAAACTCCGGGACCTCGTACAGTTTGAACACACACAATATTAACCAAATACAGACGCTAGTCTACTATCATACTTCAGACTGGAATGTATCGCGAGACTGAATTAACCCTCCAAGCAATTCAGCTACCGTTGTGCTCTTACGTCTTTTGACTGTTTCCCCTAGCTGACGTTCTTTACAGGCCTAGGAGTTGCTCCACAGTTCGTCGTGAAGACTAGCGCTACCCTGCCGCTAACAGGACGCCTGGTTGTAATATGATCTCTTTTGATGATGGTATAATTCTTGAACTTGCTACGAAGAACTTACAAGAAGTTATTGAAGCAAACTCGTACAATTAGGGTTTACTCTTTCTTCCAGAAACCTAACTGTATAACTATGGTTTATACGTTCAGAAACCTAATTCGTAGATTAGGGTTTTTCACGAACGCAACCAAGTTACCTCTACCACACAAGTCTGGTCTTAACACGAGGTCTATATTGAAACTTGTGAAACTCTTAGGGCTTATACACTAAGTGATGTCGTTAAAGTTTTCTATCGTTTGATTGAATCTTTACAAAACTAGATTTCGACCAACCTAAGCTGATACGATCTAAGATTGTGATTAATCAAATCTAGGGTTTCTTTACACCGATAATCCTTGAATGTTCTTATAGCAGAAGAGAAGAACTTAGAATAGACAAGGAATTATGATAACCCTAGATACAAGTTACAAACTATCAAGAAGATAGAGAACTTGTGCTTTGTGATCCCCAAACAAAGTCTTTTAGATCTCACTCGTGTTCGTGAAGAACGGAGAACAACCTTGTGTAGCACACACAATATTTTCAAAGGGATTGATTTTTTGTGCTACATAAGTCATTTATATATAGTGAATGGCCAAGCTAGATTGCTTAAGATTAAAGCAATGTTAACTTTGGGCTCAAGCAAGTTCGTAAGCTTGAAACAGGTCCACTAATTGCTTTGGTCCAAGTATAGACCTTGCCCAAGAGACTAGACGTCAAAAACTTGACTAAAAATGAGTTAGTCACGTTTTTACACGGTGTTCACGTTCATGAACACGTTCATATGTTTCTGAGAACTCAGGAACATATTTTCGAGCACATGTTCGCATACATGAACGCGTTCATGTTTGCATTTTAGCAAATAGTAAATCACTCATAACTTTCTCGTTATGTAACGGAATTGAGTGATTCTTGGATCGTTAGATTCGTCTCTTCATCCACTACAAGATGGTGCCCTTTTCAAGGACAATGGTCGTTCTCACAATTTATGTTGAAATATATTCTCCTCGGGTGTATATATATACAACAATGTATTTTTACCGTCATAGGTATAATTAGTTCCAATGAGTGATGATTATGTAACGATAGATATAAAGGTAGAATGACAAGAATCCAAGAGAGTCATTTACCTTTTGAGACGAGGACGATGAATATCAAGTGTGTAAGCTCCGGTCTTCATCTTCAATAGTCTTCTATCGTTCTTCGTCTCAATACCTAAACTATCCTAGTCCGAGTCGATATTGTAGACTTATCAAGGATTGATTTTTTGTCACCTAAACTTGACAACTTACTTGAGATAGCAACATCAGTGGGTTCAACCGAGCAATGCTCTAACAGATGTGTTGAGTCGCAACTTAACCAAGCTATTTGAGTATGGTAAGATGAAATACATGCTCACTAAGAAAGGTGTATCTCCTACACACCTTTTCTTTGTTGATGATATCATGGTGTTTTGCAGAGGTAATGATACTAGCCTTACTAGTCTGTTAAGCCTGTTGGATGCTTATGCTTCTTCTTCTGGTCAAGTTGTAAGTAGGCAGAAGAGCAAAGTATATTTTGGTGGTGCAAGTGTTGAGAGAAGAGACTTTGTACTACAGACCTTGGGAATGGAGTTAGTCATGTACCCTGATAGATATTTGGGAGTTCAGCTACTTCCTGGAGCTATCCAATATCAACATGTGAAGCATATTGTGGATAAAATTCAAGCTCAGTTAAACTCTTGGGTTGGTAGGCTTCTCTCCTTCCAAGATAGAGTGATTCTAGTTAAATCATTTATATCTAGTTACCATATTCATGTCATGGCAGTTTACCTATGGCCTGGTAAGTTTGTCAGAACAGTGGAGAGATCTATTGCAAACTTCTTATGGTCTGGGGATATCACAATTTCTAAAAGCTTTATCACTGCCTATGATAAGCTCTGTTGTCCTTATGATGAAGGAGGTTTAGGGCTGGTTAGTTTAAAAACGATGAATACAACCTTATTAATGAAGTTCTGGTGGCAGATTAAGAACTCAAATAAGATTTGGGGAAGATTTTTGCGTGCTAAATATTTGAGATGCGATGGTGAACTGATTGGGAAGCTACAAAATTCATCTATCTTTAAAGGCATCAAACTGGTTTACCCTATAGTTGAGGCTCAAACTTCGACTATAATTGGATATGGAGTCAATACTTCACTATTTTTTGATACTTGGTGTACTAATATTTGTATTGCTGTGCACAGGGGGATTCCCAGGTCATCCAGACCTCAATTCTCAATTAGAGTCAGTGATCTCATAGTGAATGGGCAATGGTCTATACCTGATGCAATAAAAATTATCATGTTGGAAGCTGGAGTTGATGTGGAGTCTCTGCGACAACCAAGAGGAGGAAAGGACTTAAGAGTTTGGACTCCGTATGAGCATGGTGTTTTTTTAGTGCAGTCTGCAAGAGAACTTATACGCAAAAAATATCCGAAGATGGAGGGTACAAATCTAATCTGGGGAAAGAATGTTCACCCTAAGCTGGCATCAAAAAATTGGAAATTCCTTCGTAAGCATTGTTGTGCTACAAAGGATAGAGTTTAAGTAAGGTGTGGATATGCGGTCGACAAAGTGTGCAGAATGTGCAAGTAGGGAGTTGATTCTTTGCAGCATATTCTATGGGACTGTGAAGTGGCAAAAAGGTTATGGCGTTGGATTTCAGGTATTTTTAAGCTCAAGCCGGACTATAACTTGATTACTTCTTATGCTAACTCCAAAGGGAGAGCTCCAATGATCAGACGACTAAGGCTTACAGCTAACATGTCAACTAAAGCCGAGTTATGGTCAATGAGAAACAAATTATGGTATGAGGAAAGAGATACCCCCTTTTATAAACTGAAGAACAAGATTTTTAGAGCAGTGCTGCTAACTCAAGAAGATTTCATGAGCATGTTCGACCAGGAGAGGATGTGAATGTGCTAAATTATTTCAGAATCTCAAGAAGAACCACTTGGGTGATGAAGACTGTGGATATCAAATGACATCCTCCTAATGGAGATGAAGTTCTTATTTGATGTGATGGTGCAGCAGTTGACAATCCAGGTGATGCAGGTTTGGGAGTAGTGGCTCGTAATTCAGCATGTGATGTTTTGGGCACTCTATCTATGGGACGTGGTGTACAATCCAACTATTTTGTGGAGCTGATGGCTGTTATTGTTGGTTTGGAATGGGCAACTCAGTTTGACTACTTGAGGATTAGAGTGCAATCTGATTCTATGGCAGTGGTTTTGGCGTTAGGGAGCTCAAGAATACCATGGCGTTTACGTACGAGATGGTTGCAGGCAGTTGAGAAATATGATATGACCTATTATGAGCACCTTTTAAGGGAAGGAAATTTTAGTGCTGATGGGATGGCTAAAGATGGAGCCCAATTACAAGCTGGTGTATCGGTGGTGTTTATTGGCAGACCCAGCTCTATGTTATTGGTTGAAGGCCCAACTGAGACTTACACTCGAGTTGCTTTTGTCTAGTATGCTAAGCTGTTATGAGCCATAGGTTGTTATGTTCCACAAGCGAGACATGTGAGTCTTTCTCTTTATTTTCAGGGCCATGAGTGCTTCTTTTGCTACCAGTTTGTGGTCAATGTCTTTCTCTTTGTATTTTTGGTAGCTTTGTATAGTCGCTAATAGGCACCCTTTGGGCAAATAGAGGGTGTATGTGTATAGTTGTTATTCTCTTGTAATTTTCCCACAACACTTGAGAAATTAATTGAATGACCTATTAACAGCTAGTCTGAAGTCTGAGAGTAGGTGTGTTGGCGGCTTAATTCTTAAGAATATTTGAAATGGACTAGATCCCGAGGTTTTTCTACGAGTTTGTAGTTTCCTCGATAACAAAAATCTTTTGTGTGTGATTTTGATTTTTGTATTGTTTTGTTATTTACTGCAAGTAATAATATAGATTCTTTGTTCCCCAAAAGAAGAGATTTAGTGGTGTACTCGGTACCCTCGTATTTTCAATTGGTATCAGAGAGGGTATCATACTTTACGGCTTAACATCCGGTATGGTAGCTCCTGACCCTGAGACATTTACATAAATGGATTCGGAACCCAACGGGTACGATGATACTGTATCTGATCTTGATATGCTCCTTGGATCACTCTGTCATCAAACACAAAGAATGAAGAGAAAGATTAATGGGCTGCATATAGGTCTCGAATCCTATGGTATGGACATAAATGATATATTTGAGAGGGAATTATTTTTTCAGAGGTTGTTAGATGAACAGATCCAGAAAAATAAAGACTTAGCGAATGAAATTTCTGAGCTAACGTCTGAATTGAGTTATGTTCGAAATGAGAACCTCCAACTTAAAGAAAGTCTAAGTGAAAAGGTTTTATCCAACAATTCTATAAATAAGTTTAGAAAACCTGGCTGCAGATATGGTATTTGCTATACTCAGTCTGGATATTCTAATAAACAGACGACTTTCGTACAAAAAGGTAGTTCGAGTTTGTGTACCTTTTGCAATCACAAAGGTCATTACCATTCTATATGCAGTATCTTTAAACTAAAGAGTAGTGAACTTATTAATCTCAATATTAAGGCTCAACATCTTTTCTCCACGCTTAGAGATCTGAAATGTAAAAGGTATGTACATTTGAGTAAAACTCCTCAATTACCTCATACAAACGTGTTTCCTGTTTGGGAGCATTTGCTTTAAAATCCTCCACACCACTACACTGGTTTTGGGACAGTGGTTGTAGTCGACACATGACTGGTGATCTTTCATGGTTTGTGGAGACTGAGGATTATAAAGGAGGTTCTTTGTTACCTTTGGCGATGGAAGTAGTTTTCAAATAAGCAAAAAGGGAACTATCAAACTACCTGGTATACCTAAAATTCATGGTGTGGTTTTTGTTAAAGGTATGACAGCCAATCTCCTTTATGTGAGTCAAATTTGTGACAAAGGTCATGAAGTTGTTTTTAACACATTTGGTTGCAGCATCAAGGATAGGAAGGGCAGAACTATCTTTAGAGGTAAACGTGGTTTTAATAATTGTTATCATCTTGATGTACAAGAAAATGTTATATCCAACATGTACAAAACTGAATCTGCTCATTTGTGGCACGCAAGATTTAGACATATTAACTACAGGATGTTAGGAAAACTCATTAATAGGGAACTTGTTAGGGGTATTCCTAAAATCAATACTAATGTTGAAGGTGTTTGTGGTGCTTGTCAAAAGGGAAAACAAACAAAGGTTCCACATAAGGCTTCTAGCACAATTGCTACTAAAGCTCCACTTGATTTAATTCATACGGATTTATTTGGACAAATTCAACAAAGTACTGTTGGAGGTTACAAGTATTCTCTTGTGATGGTTGATGACTATACCCGTTTTCTCTGGGTTGCCTTCTTGAAACATAAGAACGACACCCTCGAAGAATTTAAAATTATTGTGAACCGAATTCAAAATGAACAAGGACGCAAGCTCAAAGCGGTTCGAAGTGACCGTGGAACAGAATTTAAGGATGCAAATGTTTTTAAATGCTGTGATGAGCTAGGCATTTCACAATAATATGCTGCTCCAATTACCCCTCAATCAAATGGTGTTGCAGAAAGGAAAAATAGAAATATTCAAGAAATGGTCAGAGTCATGCTTCACAACAAAAACCTTTTTACTCAAGTTCTGGGGAGAGGCTGTATTCACTGCATGTTATCTTATCAACGGAGTATACTTACGAGCAAAAACATTAAATACTCCATACGAAATTTTGAATGGGAGAAAACCCAACTTGGGATATTTCAGGATATTTGGTAGTAAGTGTCACATTCTAAAAGATAGAGAACATAGAGGAAAATTTGATTCTAAAAGTGATGATGGAATTTTCCTTGGATACGCCTCAGATAACAGAGCTTCAGAGTATACAATCTACGCACTAATGTCATGACGTAATCAATTAATGTTGTAATTGACGACGTAAGTGACTTTCAAGTTGGTTCTGTTCCAAATGAACTGCCACCACCTGATGTGGTAGAGAAAGCAGAATATACACATCCAAAAGAAAAGGAGGTTGTGTCTATAGATGCTGATCCCGATCATGATGACAGTGAGAAAGAAGTTGAACCAATTTATACTGCACCTAAGACTCCCATATGGTAGAGACATGGGCTCTCCAAAGATAGCATCATTAGTGTTAGGGCATTGTCCGGTCAAACCCACTAGCGTTGGTATGTCAAGCTAGTTGTCAGTTTTAGGTGTCAAAATTCAATTATTGATTTAGCCTACTAGAGTTTAGATTTCGGAAATGGGATATAGACAAAGTAGTAGAGACCTTGAAGACGAAGACTGTGAAGACAAAGAAGACATCAATTATTCTTCATCGACAAAAGGTTAGTAGGAGTTATGACTTTATGGATATTCTTCTATTCTACTTTCTCTATTCTTTCGAAATATAGTCGACTACTTTAGTAGTAATGTAGCGATTGAGATCGTGTTCTTGTGTAACATGGCTTTATGTCATGACCAGT
>JAJJMA010132954.1:0-12293 GCA_023529015.1 Papaver nudicaule
GCCCTTTTTGCTGGGTTTCCTTCGTCTTCATTTGGTAGTAGTGCGGCATTTTTCCCTTTCTCTACTGTCTGAGGCAATATCTCATCATCTTGAAAAGTTGTTCCATCTTCCAAACTTTCTTCTGGTCCAGGGCCAATATTCCATTGGTGACTCATGCCAGATCTTGTGGCAAGGCATTGTTTCGTGGGGGCTTTTAATCTTATCGATGGTTCATAGATCCTTCCCAATTTAATTGACGTCTCTGTTTGACTGCGGGTCATGGAGGCAATGAAAGCCAGTGCATCAGCATGTCGATTGTCTTTGCGGCATAAATGCCTGAGTGAGATATTAGGTATCTGACATACCAAGCTTTGTGCCAAAGTCATGTAAGACACTAAGTTGTCATCCAATGTCCTGTATTTTAATTCCAACTGTCTTATGACCAATTGTGAATCACTAGTAAGTCGCACATCTGATATTCCTAGCTCAAGGATGATTCTTAACGCATGAATAACTGCCTCATACTCTACTATATTATTTGTGACCGCGCCAAATTCCAAACGTAAAGAGTGCACCATTCTATCACCTGTAGGAGTGGTAATTACAATTCCTATCCCGCTTGGATCCATCAACAAATACCTCCCATCTTCTTGTGTTTGAAGGCTCCAGGATATTGCTAGGCTCCTTTCCTTTCTCAATTTCTTCTGGAAAGTCCTCAACTTCAGTTTCATCATTCAGTGGCAAGTCCACAAGGAAATCTGCTAAGACTTGAGACTTCATAGAGGTTCGTGACTCAAATATGATGTCGAACTGATCCAATTGCGCGTTCCATTTAGCCACCCTTCCTATTGCTGATACATTTTTTAAAACCGTTCCGAGTGGTGCTTTGGTTGGGACCCTTATCCAGTGAGTCTGAAAATAAGTGCGCAACTTCTGTGAGGCAAAAACCAATGCTAATATCAATTGCTCTATCTTAGTATAATTTCTTTCTGCTTGGTTGAGAGTTTTGCTGATGTAGTATATGGGTTGCTCCACCTTAGTAACAGTTCTTACTAACACCGCACTTACTGCATTATCTGTTGCCGCAATGTAAAGTGCTAGGACTTCTCCAGGCTCAGGCTTTTGCAGAATTGGTATGGAAGATAAGTACTCTTTAACTTTCAGAAACGCTGCCTCATAACTTTCATTCCACACGCACTCACTCTCTTTTTTCAAAATATTAAAGAATGGTTTTAGCTTATCAGAAGACCTCGCAATAAATCTTCCTAGGGCTGCCAAACTTCCATTCAACTTTTGAACTTGCTTGAGGCTTTTAGGCGAAGGCATATTTACTATCGCTTCAATTTTGCTGGGATCTACTTCAATTCCTCTTTTCGTTACCAAGTATCCCAAGAATTTTCCCGATGTAACCCCAAAAGTGCATTTCTCAGGATTCACTTTCATCTTGCATGATCTCATTGCTTGAAAAATTTCTTTTAAGTTATCCAAGTGATCAGCTGCCTTCTTGCTTTTGACTAACATATCATCCACGTATACCTCCAAAGTGTGACCTATCCATGGCCTGAATATCTTGTCCATCAGCTTTTGATAAGTTGCTCCTGCGTTTCTCAGTCCAAAAGGCATCCTGGTGTAGCAATATAGCCCATGAGGAGTGAAGAATGCGGTGTGGTCCTGGTCATCTTTGTTTAGGGCAATCTGGTTGTAACCAGAATATCCGTCCATGAAGGAAAGAAGCTCATGACCAGCCGTGGCATCCACTAGCTGATCAATACTTGGCAATGGGTAGCTATCTTTAGGGCAAGCTTTGTTGAGGTTGGTGAAATCAATGCAGATGCGTATTCCTCCATTCTTTTTTGGTACTAAGACCATGTTTGAAATCCAGGTAGGACATATGACTTCTCTGATAAATCCAGCTTCCAAAAGCTTTTTGAGTTCTTTTTCCACTTCTTGATGGTACTCTGAGGATACCTTTCGCACCCTTTGCCTGAATGGTATTGATCCTTCCTTGATCCTCAACTGGTGGGTCACTACTTCAGGATTTATGCCTGGCATATCCGACATCTTCCACGCAAAGATGTCCGCATACTCTTTCAAGAGTTCATGTAATTGGTACTCCCGCTCTTTTCCCATCAGCGTACCTATTTTTATCATTCTTGGTAGGTCCTCATTACCTATATTCACCTCTTTTGTTGGCTCTAATGCAGAAAAGGTAGGTGGAGGACTACTGAAGAGGGGAGCTTTCTTTAATTGTTATTTGACGGTCTCACTGTCTTGCTTAATTGCCTCAGTGATTTTTTCAGTGGTGAGTATCTTCTTAGTGGGATCATTATGCATAGTGAGGTCTTCTGGCATACCTGTTGTAGTGATTTTTTCAGTGGTGAGTACCTCCTTAGTAAGATCGTTAGGGGTTGGAGCCTTAATGTTATTGGTGGGGTCTGGACCGCACTCTAATCTCTGGCACTCAACATCTCTAAGATATTGCTGGTATTTTTCTTCTTTTACACTTTCCTTTCGTTCCTTCTTCAAATTTTGGAGTGCTTGCACTTTTTCAACGTTGTGCTGAGTTTCTTCTGCTTGACAACTCCTTGCATCCATTTGGTCTCCTTTAATTTGAAGCTCCCCATGAGGGCCTGGAAATCGTAAGTATTGATGGTATGTGGAAGCTGTTCCCTTTAATCGATGTACCCATAATCTTCCCATGATCGCGTTGTAAGGAGAGGGAGCTTCAACCACACTGAACCTTGTATTCACTCGAATCGGTCCTGCTCTTACCTCCAATACTATTTCTCCTTTTGGCCGGGATACCGCACCATTGAATCTGTAAATGGTAAACCGCGATGGTGTAAGTTGTTCATCAGTGAATTCCATTCGCCTAAATGTATCATAGAACAGTACATTCAAAGAACTTCCTCCGTCCATTAAGATCTTAGTAACATTCCACCCTGAGATTGGTAGAGTGAGTACCAATGCATCATTATGGGTCTCAAGCTCTTGATTTACGTCCTCCGAAGAAAAAGTAAGTGGGGCGGCCATCCATTCTTCCCAGTCTTCTGTGATTACTCCATCAATTTTAAACATCTCATGGTCTTCCATTCTTTTTCTTAATCTTCGTCCTACATCTCCCGAAAGGGATTGATCATAGTGTTCTGAATGGGTTATCATGTAGATAACTTGATTGTCAGGTAACTTCACATTTTTATCTTTTTGTGGAATAACCACTTCATTAGGATTTAACACGTACTCATTCAAACTTCCTGCAGTCACCATTTTCTGAATTTGGTCTTTAAGGTTCTTGCATCTCTCAGTGGTATGTCCCCTAAAGTCATGATATTCACACCTCTCAGGGTGATTTGCTGTTCTTTCATGCTGCCTGCCTCGAGTATGCGGCCATTCAAAGTCTTGACGATTCTTAATATCTGCCATGATATGGGAGATTCCCGTATTCAACTTAGTATACACTATATCCTCAAATGCTACTTTTTCCCACTTTCTTTTCTTGAAGTTACTTGGCTTGTTATCATTTCGCTTGTAATCTTCCTCTCTAGCTTTCTTATCCGTGTATGGTGCTTTTACCGGTTCATAACTCCTTTTGGGTGCTGAAGGCTCAGGCAAAATCAAGTCAGTGCGGCGTGCAACTTTTGCAGTGGGCTGAGCTCTCGGATTATCTTTTTGAATCTCTTGGAGTCTGACATGCTTGTCAATTAGAACCATGAGATCTCCTTCAGTCTTGGGCTTTTGGCTGTGGATATCAACAAAAAGGTTACTCATACGGTCAAGAGCCCACTTGAAACAGTTGATGCTGATTTCGGGACTCACACTTCCTATTTCCTGTCCTATTTTGATCCACCTATCTCTTAGTTCCTGATAAGTTTCTCTAGGCCCTATAGCTAAGGCAAACATCCGATCTAGACCGGCTTTAGTTCTTTTATTGTACAAATATTTAGTGATGAATGCATTTGCTAGCTCCTCAAAAGTGTGGATCGAGTGTGACGGAAGATCATCATACCAGGCCAGGGCCGGGCCTTTTAGACTTGATGGAAAGAATCTACACATCACTTTGTCATCCCACTCCCATTGAGCCATTGCCCTCCTATAATATCTTAAGTGGATAGTGGGATCATCTTGTCCTTCAAAACAAAGGAAAACGGGAGGTTTACATTTATCAGGGAGCTTATAGAAACTGATCCTTGGTACTAAAGGGGTTGATCTGGAATCCTTCATTGCGTCCTCCAAATGTCCACCTCCTTGCTTAGATTTTAGTATTTTGATCTCTTGACGCATCTGCTCCATATCCTCACGTTGTCTGTCCCTTCCATTGGTGCGTACATAGTTGGGCTCAGCATCATCATAATCTTCCCCTCCGTCTTCATAAGGGTTATAATCTGCTTCTCTTTCCTTTGTGGGCATGGCCTGGGTTCTCAAGACATACCTTGGTTGTACGTATCGAAGCGGTTGAGGCTGAACTGGTCCAACATAAGGAACTACCTGGCTGTCCTCTGACTCTTGGACTTTCCCAACTGAGTTGTTCTCTGCTGCTCCTTCCTCTCTCTTCTGGAGCCTTTTTTCCAGCTTTTCTTCATTATCTTTGAGTACTTGGTTTTCTTTTGCTAGTTGGGAAAGGGCGTCAGTGAATGTTGACTTAAATTTTCTCATCTCTTCCAGTTGAAACTCATGAAGGTCTTTTACTAACTGTCGGCTCTCCTCGGTCAAGTATGGTAATGTGCGATCATTAGTTCTTAAGACACCCTCTTTTCCTTCTATTAGGACTGGCCTTATTGGATCTTCCTCTCCTTGTTTCTTGTTGGAAAATACCTCCTGTAACACTCCCTCTCTTCTTGGAAATGTACTTGTTTCTCCCAAATATATGGTGGGTTGCTGGGGGCTTACCTTAGCAGGCCTAGTTAAAGGGATCCCATAAGGTTGATTAGGAACCACGAATGCTGTGTCCCTGACCTCTAGTCGTGAAGCTTTTAGTGCGGCCTCGAGATCTGCGGCTTCTTCATCTTCCATGAAAGTCTCAAGGGCTGCGCTCCTATTCATTGCAGCTTTGTTCTCTATTGAAACTTTGGAAAGATTCTGCTTAGCTTTCCCCGCTCTGGCTTTTTCTACTGCGGCCTTCTGTGCTGCGGCTTTATCTACTGCGGCCTTCTGTGCTGCGGCTTTATCTACTGCGGCTTTATCTGCTGCGGCCTTCTGTGCTGCGGCTTTATCTGCTGCGGCCTTCTGTGCTGCTGCCCAGCATGATGTCTGATGATCAAAAAGTAACTTTCTCTGTACAGTAGCCTTTTCTACCGCGGCTTTATTTATTGCGGCCTTCTCAGCAGCATCTCCGTATTCTGGGGCTTTTTTAGCTACGGCATGGTTGGCTGCGGCTTTATCGGCTGCGGCGTTTTCAGCTGCTGCACTTGTTGTCCCTGCTACCGAATTATGAGCTATCGTTGCTGGAGTGACACTGCTATGCTCCGTCGCATCTGCATCCCTTATATCAACTTGTTCTCTCGTCATACTCCTGGTTCTGGCTTTCGAGCTTTGATTATCCTTTGAGCTCCCCATTCGACAATCGTAACAATGAGGACCTTACTATCTCCCCAGTATCTTAAGCCATTTTATCCCCAAAATTGTAAGCTTTATCACCCTACAACCTAAAATAACACAGGAAGGATAAATCCTTTACCTATAGACCGTATGTCCCTGTTTCTAGCGCCAAACTGTTTGTGCATAAAACTATCCTGGTCTTACGTCACTAACTTATGTGATATATAGTATCGAGTCTTTGGACCCTCCTAATATAAAGGTGTAACATCCACTAAGATCTTATATAGCTGAAAACACTAAGCTACTTCTTTAAGGTAATCATTGATCATTCATATAAAGGTAGTAATCATAATACAATATACAAGTTTTAGTCTTAAATGACTTTGAGTAAGGTTACAAGATGATGTTGGTAAAGATTATTCACACTCAGCTCACTATTAAGTTCCTCTCTCTCCTTCTTGTACCCAAAAGTCCGTCCTCAACCCATCATACTGAGCTGAGTATTTATAGGAGTCATAAGGCGGTTCCCAGACATTCGTGTTCACACTAGATGGGGTCCTCCTTCCTTCTTTCAGTAGTGCGGCTTTCTTCTCTTAGTCTGCAATCTTCCACGTACTCACTACTGTAGTCTCTTTCCGTGCGCGTCCTTCTCTTGTTTCCATCGCTAAGAACTTGACACACGTCCCTTGATTCCTGATTTGTACCGACTGCGCATTAAATGAAAGTGGTTGGATGTTCCTTACTCCTTACAGCTGTCTTCAAGATACTTGTCCCATCAGTAGGATCGTGGTTGCTTCTCAGCCCTTCATCCGTATTCTCTTTTAAGATGAACGGTAGGATCTTCTGATCTTACTTACTCCTTTGCTCGCTCCTTCCTTATCTTACTTCCACTTCTCAGATGCTTACACGTGGACGGTGAGTACTTTGCACCAACATGGGGACTTGATTGCATCAAGTCTATCAAGCCCTCTGAGGCACCTCAAGAGGAAATCAAGGCCACTTCCAATAAGTGGGTTCGGGCAAAGCAACGGTCTTATAGGCGAAAGACACCTGAAATGTCATGGGTTCCTAAGGCTGCTTTTCAAGAAGGAGATAAGGTTATGCGACGCACTAACCGAAAAGTAACTTCTATTCCGGGATCCACAGCAAATTGGGAGGGACCTTATATTATATCTCGAGTCATGCCTGATACACGGTACATGATAAGTGCAATACATGAGAGGCTCTCAAACATGGTAGTCAACGGCAAATGGCTCAAGAAGATATGAAGATTCATTAGAGTTTATTTATTTCCTGTAATTTCAATTCCTCCAAGATAAAAGTGCAAGCAATCTCTTGCCTTTTAACAAGTCAATTCAAAAGAATTCAAGTTCAAAACCTATGAGTTCAAAATAATCAATTCCTATAAACCCTTTGTTCATAAAACCAAATAAAAGCAAAATAAAGTTCTTTTGCTCCTGAAGTCTTTCAGAAACAACCATCTAATGAAGATTTCGCTCCTTCATCAACCGCTTTCTTCAATAGGGCTATATCAGCAGCTTTCTTCTCCGCCTTTTCAGTTAACTTACGGAGTTCCTCAGTCATGGCAGCATAATTCCTCTCTTCTTGCTTCACCAAATCCTGGATGAATTTGCCAACAACAGCACGCCTTGTTCGGATGAACTGGATTCTCGCCTGAAGCCACAACAAATTGGGTTTGAAATTTTTGAATGAAGCAATCAACTCTTCTGCTTCATCTAACGCCTCATCTGTCGTGTCCGTTAGAGGGGTGGCATACATCTTCGAAATCAAGCCCATGAGATCAGCCACAACACCGGCAAGTGTATTCAAGTGGTCACGCCTTCCCGCAGTAATGAGGTGACCATAAAGATCCCATATCTTCTTATACAGTGGGACGTGTTCCTCAGGGACATTAAATCCTTCCACTAGTATATGACCAGGGAGAATTGTTTCATGGGGGAGATTATACGCCAAACCAGCATGAGGAAACTCGAGAAGAGCCCACTTGGTAGGAGCATCCACACCAGTGATGTCGATATCCTCAGAGACTTGTGTTTCTCTGATAACGATCTGAAAGAAAGGTTCAACGCAAGCAGAAGTTTAATAATATGTTTCAAGCTACGATAAAAGCTTAACATAAAGAGGATAATCAAATTTACCTCGGTATTGGGAGGATTTTCGTCAGCGACGTTGTCAAAGTCCTTATTCAGGTTGTGACCCGCACTTAACCTTTCACCAACGAAGTAGCCGTCATTCATTGCTTCTTTATCTCCAGAAGGCTGCAAGAGCAAACAAGATAAGAATAAAATGCTAAACGTTTTATTCCAAATCGAAGAAGTTGACGAAAGATAACCTGTGTCACAGAAGACTTAGGGTCTGTGGAGCCTCCACTTTTATTCTGCTCAGCAATCATATCGGTGGATTTGGGCGGTGTATTCGGAGTCGATTCTTCAAGCACTGGGCTTCGCTCTGAAAGAACAAATGAGAACTTCTCGACTCCTGTAGCAGGTCCATCCTACATCAAATAAAGAAGAAAAATCATTAAAAGAAGATATATCAAAGGATTCACGACGTTATCTTGAAAATATAATTTTCTGACATCTGAATTCTTACGAAGAACGGCGAAAAACTCAAAATCTATACAAATCAGTAAGAGATATGAAGAAACTTACTTCACGGGAGTTGTTCGTATGGATGTTTTCTATCACTTGCTAAAAGGGCTTAATTTTTGGAGCAACCTACTAGCGGGAATGATTTTTCCACTAAACAGCGTACAGACTGCGACATTACTGGACGTGGCGTCACTTTGTGACACATAAAATAACGAGCAAAAATGCGTGAAATTCAGATTTTCTTTTTCGAGGTGAAAGCTACTGAAGTCCTTTTTCTAAATTGGGGTCAACCATCGAAATCCGACATCGGATGAAGATTCTACGGTCATTCTCGTGACGTGACTCAAAACAGGAAAATCTGACAGGAATTTTTACTTTCGCACTAAAGTAAAAATACGAGCAATGGAGTGAAGTCTTACCTTCGCCCAATCTTGTGTACTAAGATTGGGGTCTTGTTTATCATTCAAGAAGTTCATCATAGAGCCGTCCTTCCCTTGGAGGAGTGATAATTCTCCCGAAAGATGACTACCGAAAGACAAAAACATTTGTGCTGCGGAACTGGCAAACTTCGAGATGGGCGATGAACGTTGCTGCACAAGATATGGTGATAAGGCGTCAAAATCATCATAAATAAAGCTTATACAAGCATTCAAAGTTCGAGGTAATTACCAAATCATTCATGTCTCCTATTTTACGCTTAAGAGTGATATATTTAAGCAGGGGGAACATTTCCAAGTCTTCTTTGGAGTGAACTGCCCGTACTTCTTTTGGGGAAGCCATGAAATCCCTATATAATCTTATTTGGTCATCCCAAAACCGCCTACCTGCTTCAGTAACGGATGGCACTCTTTCTCCCGAGAGAAAAGATACTGGACTGAGCAATCCGGTTTGATATTCTTGCATATTCTTCGGGGGAGAATCTCGCTTCGATGGGACGTTCTGATCAAAACCCATCTGACGAGCTCCTCGGTCAATATTGTATGCTTTAGTAATGTAGCACCCTGCTTCATTGACGCCAACGAGGTGACCACTGCAACAACTTATCATAAAAACCCGTTCTGCATCAGTAAGGAAGTCTTCTACAGAAAGAACCTTCACTGGAATGTTATTTGGAGCAGCACCAAATGAACGAAGTTGAGCTACGCCTGCGGGAATTAAGGTCCAGGGACGAAAGACCACTGCTGCCTCGTCGTCCATAAACATGAGAAAGTCTTTTGAGACAGGCTTGTTCATCCAGCAAACAATCCGAGCCTGGTCTGACAAATATTTGTCCTTGGAAGACAATTTTGGAGCATAGGCAGGGTAATGCTCATACAGCCAAGCTTGTATGAAATTCGTTGATACAAATGTCTCAATCTTTGCAGCACCATTCGACAATTTCATATTTACTGACAACGTAGAAAGATGGGAATACAAAGTACCAAGGAATAAAGAGCCGATAGGAGCAGGAGTACCTTTAGCCAATGTTATGGCGTACGGAATAAGCGTAGCCTTCAACTTCTTGTATTCATGAAGATTTTCAAAGACGTCCTTTGATAACCAAAGCAGGAGGAATGCAACAATGGGCAACACTGAGGTGCCGTCATTACTGGGTTTTGTCCAGTGCATCATCCACGAGGCATATGCATCGCTGTGTTTGTTCAGGGTTTCAGCAATGTTGATCAACTGGGCCTGCATGTTCCTTTCATCTGCATTCAAGCTAATTTTGAGCTCTCCATTAATTGGGAGTCTCAATAACGCTGCTACGTCTTCTAGTGTAATCACAAGCTCTCCCCATGCCAGTACAAAGGAGTTTGTACCACTACACCAATGAGCCAGAAAAGCAGCTAAAGCACATCTATCTCTAATTACGAAGGAATTATCCGAACTCTTTACAGCATGAAAGATTCCGGCCTTCTCAAAGACGTCCTTAATACCTGGGATGTCAAGGGTATTCTGAAGATACATAGACCATGAGTTAATTTGCTTCTGCGGAGAACGAAAAACGATAATGGAAGCTCTAAAGTCGCCTCTCTGTAGGCAAAAGCGAGTTACCCGTGATGGTGTAATAGCCATTGGAGCACTAAAATTGCTTGGGAGAATTTTAGCTTGGTCCTGGGGAACTGTAGCTCGAGTTAAATTTCTCTGGCGAACTTCAAATTCATCATTGACATGAGGGATCTCTTTCACAGCTGTAACAGATATAACTTCATCACCAGCACGAGAAGAGCTATGAGATTCATTGTCAGTCATCATGATCTTCCAGTCTACAAAATATTGTGTTTGTGAAAAGGGGAAGAACAAGCTCAAGAGGGAGATAACATTCACGTTAAAAAAAATCTACGTGAGGTATATATATATATACATATATCACACGCACGGTTTTGGGAGTCCTAACCCAATTAGGATTGGATGTCGCTTGGGCGGGCTTGGTCTTTAGGCCCTGTTTGGATCCTGGATTCGTAGATAAAGCTTCTATGCGGATGTGGCTGGACCATCAACTTGTGCTCACCCTGGAACACTCACGGTTCCATGCTGTGCAGGGGACTTAATGTTGATGGTGGTTTTTGGCGAGGAGGTCACAAAAGTAATTTCGCATCAATTTCTGGCATCCTGGAATAGCTCGAGAAAAGGTATGAATTTATTTTATAGTAGGGATAAGATATTTAAATTACCATTAGCTGTATTTTGATGTCTCACGACCCTAGCCTAGTAGCATGGTCCATATCCCTAGCCTATACGATAAAATACCTACGCATACGCATTAACCTGGCCCATGCTCGAGCCAAACCCTAGGCCATTCACGCCACTAGCAAGGGGGAGGTACACGGCCACTTCTTGGCCTTAGGGGTGTACACGTCTACTTCTTGGCCTTAGGGGTATACACGGTCATCATCTTGGCCTATAGCCCTGCGCTTACCCCCGCCATTACCTTGGCCACATATTACCCTCACGCCCTTAGCCTAAGCCTTATCCTCACGCCATCATTCCTTGGCCTATGGCCCTGAGCTTAACCCCGGCCACACCTTGGCCATTCTCCTCTTGGCCTATAGCCCCGAGCTTAACCCCGGCCACACCTTGGCCATTATCAGCTTGGCCTATAGCCCTGCGCTTATCCCCACGGCCACACCTTGGCCTAATCCTTATCCTGTCCTCACGACCACTCCTTGCCATGCTCACGGCCCTTGGACTAATCCTTATCCTAATGCTCACGCCCCCTCCATGCTTGGAGGCCCACGTCCAATCCTTGCCTTAGCTTTGGATGCCCATGCCATTAGCTTGCCCTGGTTTTAGATATCCATGTCTTCAGCGTGCCTTGGCACTTGGGTGCACACGCCACCTCCTTGGCCTGATTATGGGTACCCACACTATTGCTCTGGCCTAATTTTGGAGCTCCATGGCTATGCCTTGGCCAAATCTTGGAGGCCCAAAGTCAGGGCGCGGCCAAACCTTGGAGGCCTTACGGTTTTCCCTTGCTTGTGCTCGTGGCCTCCCTCTCTCTCGTGGCTACCATTGCCCCTTTGAGCTAGAGTTTATCTTTTCCTAGCCTCCCCCTATTTATGGGTCCCACTGATCCAAATCCTAGAGGATTATGGATTTTATTAAGTCCATAATACTCTAGTTTCCTAATCAAGTTCGGAAATCTGGCAGTTCAGCTCACGTATTTCCTCATGGCGTGATTTTTACAGCCCAATCCGTGAGGAATTAGGGGGCGCTTCCTTCACGAAATATTTTCCTCTGTGAGTTCCCTACAACATACTAAAAATTCAGAATTTTATCTAATATGGTCTGGCCTGGGCGATTTTATTAATGGACAACATGCAAACTGTCCAGAAATCTGAAAATAACATAAATGTTATGGCTTATCCTTTGCGCCTTATACCTAACTTCTCAATAAGATTATTATACCATGCAACATGGCTTATTATGATTATTATGGCCTATCTTTAGGTCTTGTATTGGCAATGCTTATGCATTCTTGATGATGGCTACGCTGTGATAGCATCATTCGTCTGTTTTTCCTGATTATGGACTTGCTTCTATAAATCAGTGCTATAATTCTTAATCATGGCTCATGGCTATGACTTATATTATTTTAGACATTCATATGTCTTTATTAATCAGAGAGTTGGTGCATTACATGCCACAAGCCAATTTCTCATATTTATGGCAAATCGAAAGTCGTAT
>JAJJMA010132986.1:0-10070 GCA_023529015.1 Papaver nudicaule
GCAACTTTGTGAAGAAGCTGAATGCGAGCGATAGGCATACTTTCACTATAACACCTCAGGTAGTTTCCTTTCTGAGTGTTCATGTATATGTTTTTGCTCGTTCTGCTTAGCTTAACAAGCTTCCTTCCCCTGGCAGCAGATGGCGCCTCCTCCGTTGATTCAACCTAAAAAGAAGATTAAATGCAACAGGATGGAATTACCTGAGGGTGGTTTCATTGCTCCTTCCCTTGTGGCGAGCTCGTGTCCCTTCCCATCTCGAGTAAGTAGCTTTCACTTCGGGGAAGCCCTTTGTCTTATACAGATATACACCCATCCTTCCTTGGTTGATCTTCCTCTTTCAGATTTGTTCTTCGCATCACCAGTATCACCTAACCGTAATGCTGTCTTCACAGGAACAGGAGGACGAGAGTCGTGTTGATGCCGTCTCGGGGGACCTGGAGACGTTGGAGAGAGAGGATGACTTGAGAGATAACACGAATACCTCTGGAGCTCTCGACAAAGTTGTTCCTGATGATCCAGGAATGACTATTCTTCAGGGACGGACCTCCGAAGATGACGTGGGTACCAGTCCTCCTGCGGTTATCAAGGAAGTCGTTTTGGTGGCGACTGACGGTGGTACGGATGTGGAGTCTTCTTATGCTGGTGCTGGGGCGGCCTTCCCTTCGTCTGTTAGTCGAGTTCGATCCGGGTATGTCTTGGTGGGCAATTTCCCGGTAGCAAGCAAGTACGAGACGCTATACACCAGTATTTGGAGGAGGTTCGGCCATATTGCCCATGAGAGGGAGCAGAGGTTGCTCTCCGAGTCGATAGTTGACGTTCTGCTGTCGAGGGTGTCCGAGATGGTTGTCCAATCCATCAATTCTGCAGATCCGCTTGATGTCCAAGATTGGGAGGATTCTATAGTTGTGGCTGAGTCTAAAGGTTTCAATGTGGCTTGGTTGCGGGATAGGTTCGAAAAGGCTAAGGCCCAAGGGTCTCTGGAGATCCTCCGAGAAAAAGAGAAGAAGGTAGCAGAGTTGAAAGCTGAGCTGCAGAGGGAGGAAGAGGAGCTGGAACGGCTAAGGCTGTCTTGCAAAGGCGGACCTAGCGGGGTCTTGAGCGATATTCTCGACTAGACGTTGTTTTTTTTTTTTTAGTGTGGGGTTCTTCCCCCTCTCTTAGTTTTCGTAGGTATTTTCTATTGATTGGATTGGGTTATGTATTCTAAGGGATATTGAAATAAAACGCTTTTCTTAATTAACTTTGCTAAAATGGAAGTCCTACCTGCTAAAATGGAAATCCTATCTACTGCACGCTATGATGCGCTGCTTTGGAGGAATGAAAATACAATAAACAGGAGGCTTAGTGTCGTCCTCCCTTAGGGTTTTGGTGAAGACCCTGCTAGACTGAATTCGATCCCATAGCCGGTATGGCATGGGTTGAACCATGGTCGGGGAAGAGTTCCTTCATTCTCTTGCTAAACCTTTCCATATATGTGTCTGCGTCCTCCCCAATCTCTTGTTTGAGGTTGAACAGCTCCACGTACTCTCCGAAACCCAGAATGATCTTTAGGGCTTCGAGTGGTACGGTATGAGGGATGAGTTCGCCTTCTCCTCGGATCTTGTCGTTGCGTAGCTTGTCACGCACAACTCCAGATTCCTGAAGGGCTTTGATGGAGATTCTAATAGCGGTGCCGATGTCTACTATGGGTTTTCCCGGGTTCTCCTTTCGGGTAGTTTTCCTCGTGGCGAGTCCCCAGTGACTCGGTGCGTGTGGGTTGTCAGATAAGAGAGAGGTGGACGAGATACCTTCTTGGTTGAGGGGGCTTCCACCGGTTTCCGAGGACTCCGCGGGTGTGGTTACTGCCTCGTTGCTCTCCCGTACAAACCGTTTTATGAACTCCAGGGGGAATGCCTCCTGGTTGTTGTGGATCCACGGGCGTCCCAGCACCATGTCGCTTTCGACTACTCCTTTGACAATGTGGAACTCCGCTATGGTTGGGATCGTGGCGATTTCGACGGGGAGGTCGATCCATCCGTAAGTCCGTACTTCGGCTCCGTCAGGGCCCTTGATGATGGTTGGGGCACGGACAGCTTGGCTTCGCGGGATATTGGCGGCTCTGAGAGTCTTAACCGAGATAATGTTTACTGGGGATCCTGGGTCGATGAGCGTCTTCGAGAATTCAGCATTTGATACGCGAGTGGTTGTGAGGAGTCCCCAGCCTTGTACTCCTGCTTGTGGCTCTTGTTTGGGTATCGCCTGGTCATGGATTTCCTTGAAAGGTAGGCGCTTCCCTGCTACCACCATGTTGAGTGCCGTGAACATGTCTTTCCGTTGCGGTTTCGAGAGGCAGAGGGTTTCACACAACTGGTACATTATATCTTCTACCCTCTTATTGACCGGTTGTTCTGGGAGCATAAATGCTCGAACAGGTAGAGGATTTTGATAGACTCCTTCGTTCCCTAGGTGTAGTTCTCCAGATTCCACCTTGGCTTGAAAAATCCGCTTGAGGGTATAGCAGTCCCTGGTAGAGTGAGTAGTAACTTGGTGGTAGCGACAATACCTTGGGCTTGCGACCTCTTCAGCTGTAGGAGGTCGTTGAGGTGTAGGAAGCGCGATTACTCCGTCTTGGATCCAAGTGTCTAGTAGTTCCAGTACCTCCTCCATGGGGAATGGGTAATCCGGTACTTCTGGTCTGGCTTTCTGCCTCCGCATCTCCGGTTGATGTGGTCCTCCTTGGTTCGTGTTCTTGTTTGGAGTTTCCGGAGTCGAATTAGCGCGTTTTGGATGTGTTATCTCGGTGGCGCCTCCTTTTCTCTTCCCTCCTTCGCTGACGGCGCTCATGGATGGCAAGTTGTTGTTGTACTGCTTGTTAACCAGCCTCCTGTCGCCACGAGTGGCACGAGTCTCTTCACTCCTGAGAGGTTTAGCTCTTTCCAGCAGAGCGGGTGCAGTGGTGGCAGACCTCTTTGCAGCTTCATGAAGTTCGGAGAAGGTCTGGAAGCGGAGGTTCTCCAAGAGGGCTCGATAAACAGGGATCATCCCGTTGATACAAAGCTCCACTAACTGATGTTCCGTGACATTCAGATCGTGGCAATCAAGGGCTTGAATTCAGAATCTTTTGACGTAGTCGTTCGGGTGTTCGCTAGGCCTCTGGAACATCCTTCTGAGATCGGATAGTGTTATCTGCTCAGACACGAAGAAGTACTTGCGGTAGAATGCGCTCACCATCTCGCCCCAGGTTCCGATGCTGTTCGGAGCAAGATTGTTGTACCAGGTGTAGGCTCTTCCAGTGAGAGACTTTGAGAATTCTTTGAGTCTTAAGACATGGTTGTACTCGTGTTCCCCTAGAGACTCCAGAAATCGCGAGTTGTGTTCACGCGCATTCCCCGTTCCATCGTACAAGGAGAACATGGGCGACATGTACCCTTTAGGGAGAGCGATCCTATGGACTTCGTGCGGGTACGGTGGTTGATGCTGGTGGATGGGTGACGCCATATCCCTTTCTCGACTTCGTAGCAGCCTCTCCAAGTCGTCCGCCGTGACATAACGGGACGGTTGTCCTCCTCTTTGCCGGGATTCTTCTGGGAGGGAAGGCGCTTCGTCGTCTCGGATGTGGATGACAGTCGAGCGGGCACCTGTGGCGGCGGCTTCAGGGGTCTCCTTGACCAGTGAACTTGACAGCTTCGAGGTTAGGGCCTTGAGACAATCCAGAATTCATATCTGAGTATCGAACATCTTGACTTGGCCTTCTGCGAGGGCGTCCTGTCGTTTGGCTAACTCCTCCATGGTTAATGCTCCCGATACTCCTTTTCCTTTGTCGGCAGTAGTGTTGACCTTAGCTGTGGAAGGAGGGTTCTTGCTGGAGGTGTGGCTCGGAGCGCTGGGAGTAACGGGGGTGATAGGGATAGCTGAGATTACGGGTATTGAAGAGGGATTACCTAGGGTAACGGGGGCCTTAGGCGTATTGCAGGATGCAGGTGGGTTGGTAGGTGTCGTGTTGGGGGCGACAACACCATCTGTTGAAGAGTTGGGGTTTTTGGTATCCGATCCCGACCTTAGTTCAACCATCTTTGAGCGAGCTTCTCTGGAACCGAGAGAATGATCTCCCACTGTGGTCGCCAACTGTTTTTACCTGCAAAAACAAGTGTACCGTCTCTGGGTACTTTCGTAGTGCTCGGAGATCAAAGTCGAACAAGGCAAGCCTAAACCAAGGATGGCCGTTCCCACCTTGCTTCGGTCACAGAGAGGATAGAGGTTGGTCTAGGGAGGGAAACAGCGAAGAAACTTGAGATCAGGTTGAAGATGAGTTTTTGGGTGTTTGAGTTCAAGATTTCCGTCGTGAAGTCGACTGGAAATCTCCAAGGGCTAGAACGAGTTTAGATTCTCAGGTGTTTTCTCTGAGGCTCTGTGTGTGTAGTTGGTAAAATCCCCCTAGTGAAGATTTTACCAATACACCCCTGATTAAAACCATAAACATGATAAAGCACACACACTTAGAATAAATGGCTTTCACCATATGAATCAGCACTTAAGCATGAACAGGAGACAACACCAAGAATAAATAACAAGTAACACAACAGTTGAATAAATCATAACACTCAAGTATGTATTCTTATTGATTAGATCCAAGCAACTCACCTTGCAATGGATTTCTCTCTACAGCATAACAAGATCTCACCAACAATTTGGATAACAAAGAGTTAGGACTTGCTTCCTCTCTATTAGCCAAACCCTAGCAATCACTTTTCCAACCCCTTCCACCGAGGGCGTACACTGCCTTATATAGGCATTACAAGTAGTGGAATACAGCTAATAAGTACAAACTATTCTGACACAATTTGTCCTGTTCCTCACCGCCTTACCGCTATATATCTCTTCATAACTCAGCGCCTATTCTTTTATAACTTCAGCGCCATTCTCTTGTGGAGGATAAGATCAATGACTCAGATTCCACTAAGTCATCCATTCAACTCGACCGTTCTGCCCATCATCAGATGCTCATCTTACTTGCTTAACTTTTGCCAATGCTTTACCGCTGAAGTAATTCTTATGCATACCGCTGTTCCCTATACCTTCTCAGCATCCTTCTGTGGTTAGTGATTACCGCTAATATGATCCGCTGTCACTATACTTCTTCTCTTATGAATGCCCTTCTGAATATAAACCTCTCCTTAAGTTCTTATTATTTAGCGTATGGCATTTTCTTCACCTACATTTTGCCTCTTTCATCTTAAAAGACTTCAGTCGCTGAAGATGAAAATTTTTTGTCCGCCGAAAATGCCAGCGCAATTCCTCTGTCCGTACTTTCTCCACGTGTAGCTGCATGCCGAAAACATAGGGTTACTTTATGACTTGTTACTTGTTTTAGCCGGTTGAGATCCTCCACCTATAAATATCTCTTTTTCTCCCAACTTCTTCATTTTCCTTCTTAACCTTTCTCTGTCTTCTTCCTCTCTGAAAACCCTAAACCAAAAAACCCTAACCACCACAAACCGTCGCAGCTCAGCCGAGAACATCCTCTTTCAGCCTCTTTTTCGACTTCTTTTTGGTGTAAAGCCACTTTTTGGCTACTGCTCTACGATATTTTCCCTTCAGATTTAACTTTCATTCGCTTTTTCCTTTTTCCGGTGGAATTTCACCTCTGCAACTTCCTTTTTCCGACCTAGCTTCATCTTTTCCGTTCATCCAATGGATTCTACAGATTCTTCTTATGATCAAGAAAGAGAACTCCAGCAACAAGGGTCTAACAACGAGGACGCCGAGTCGTCTTCACATTCTCAAGACCAAGATTCTGAAGATGAGGAATCTTCTGACGTTGGCGGTAGGCCGCCCTCATGGGGTGATGACTGGGAAGGATACTACTCTAAAGACCATGAGGTTATTCCAGCGCTTAGCATTTCTCCTCTCGCCGGCATTACTATGTGTTCTGAGAAACTTCTTCTAGACCACATCCGCCAAGAAGGTCAAAACGAAAAGCAATTGGTTATATCAATGGGCCAGATTAGAGCTGGATACCAATTTCCCCTTTACGATCCTGCCAATCCTCTTCTCCTTAGGCTGCTGAAGTACGTAAACAAGCATCCTGCTCAACTTTCCGGTAACTCCATTCGTATTCTCTATGAGTGGGTTGCCCGCAGTAACGGTCATACACTTTATCCCAATATCACTAGGAATCCATCCTTTACCAATAAGGATCTGTATACCGTTGAAAACTTTATAGATCAATATCATGTGAAGCCCAGCTCCAGAGCCGGCGAACCTTGGCTGTATCGTATTGAGTCAAGAAGGGGTTCAAACAATCCTAGAAAATTCTTAAGGGATGTTGACAGGAAAACTTCTACTACTGCAAATCCCACAGTCCGCCATAAGTCTGAAAACCGCTGGGGCGAAATTCCTTGTCTGGTTGAAGGTCCTTGGCTCAAGGGCTTTGAATATGAGAACAAAACCATACCTCGCAAAGAATTTCTCCCTGAACATTCTGATTTGGCCACACATGATTTTTGTTCCGTCCGCTGGGATGAAGAAAATCAGTATCTTAAAAAGGATGGGAAGTTTGTTGTTGAAAAGAAGAAGTGGGTTAAGAAACCCGAATTTTGTAAGCCGCCTACTAAGAAACAGCAAGGCGCCAAGAGGAAAGGAAAAGAAGGAGACGCTGTTGAGGTAACAAACACTTTGCTTTTTCTTTTTGAAATATATGTATATATTTGCCTCTGTTTGTTAGCTAAACTGCTGACGATGATTTTCCTTTACTCAGCAACCCAAGAAAAAGTCTAAGTCAGAGACACCTGTTAGTGCGAAAGATCGTGTCAAAGGTCTTGTTAGTGTTCTTCCTGGTATGACTACCACTGGTTCCAAGAAAAATAACAGCGTTAAGTCTACCGCTCTTGAGTCCAAGAAGAATGCTAGCGTCAAGTCCGCCGATGTTGCAAAGAAAGATGGCGTTCCTTCAAAAAAGAAAGATGGCGGGTCCTTACTGAAAAAGGATGGTGAATCTTCCAAAAACAAGGGTGGTGAAACCGCCGAGAAAAAAGACAACCAATCTTCTGGGAACGATGACAAGATGCCAAAGATCAAGAAGACTCGTGCTTCCAAGGGTGGTGACCAGCCCATCACTCCTGTTACCGCTAACGATCTTGTTTCTGAAGATCAACCTTTGAAGTCTGCTGATGAGCGTCATGCTGATGAAGTGCTAGAAGAAACTCCTATAACTCCAGCGGTTACTACTTCCACTACTGCTACCACAGGGCAGGGTACCGCTGAGATGAATGTGGATATGGCTGATGAGAACACTATTGAAACGCATGCTCCTGAGCAGTCAACTGATCTGATTGGATCTACCTCTGCCTCAGCTACCAACAATGTTGCCTCAGCCCTTCATCACCTTCTCTCACTTACCATTCCTCCCTGTCCTTCTGCTGGCAATACTTCCACAGAGGCTCCATTGCCACCAAACAAGCTAGCTGAATTCTTTGCTAAATTGCTATCTCAAAATGAGAGTGGTTCTAATACTCTTTACCTGGAGTCAATGAGCAAACTAAGCGAACCTGGGTTAGCGCTGAGGCCCGCTGATCTTACTACCGCCGTTTCTCATCTCACTCCCTATGAACAGTTCTGTATTGCTGTCATGGTAAATACTACTGTCTCCACTTCATCTTTACCTTTATTCTAGACTTCTCTTCTAACCCTACTAATTCTTTGTATTCTATAGGATTTCCAGCGCAATTTAGGTGGTATTACATTGAACGCTCAATTAAAGCAAGAATTGGACAATCTGCGCCAAGCAAAAGCTAAGGTGGATCAAGACCATGCTTCCACAAAACACCTATTAGCTGAGGAAAAGAAGCAGAGCTATCGTCATTGGACCAACTGCAATCAACAGAAGAGAAAGGTTGAAGAACTCCAAGGTTAGTAATTGTTTTCTATGTTGCATACAATGGTTTTATTTTATTTTATTTTTTTTTTGTTTCATGTACCCTATTTTGTTTCCCTTTTACCCAACGCCTAGTCTCTTTCCCTTATAAGGTCGCCGACAAAACCCTGATAGTCGACTACAGCGGGCCGAAACTGAGATTGGTAAGTTGATTAGTGCTAACAACAAACAGCGTAACATGTTAGTTAATTTAGGTCGGGATATTAAGTGGTACCGCCAAGAGTTGCGTAATATCACTGATCTTAATGTTAAACTTGATCAACTGCTCAAAGTTTCTGAAGCGGATGTGGCGTGGAAAAAGAGTGAGTTGGAGAACGCCTCCCGCTTAGCAGAATTGGAACGTAAAAGCAAGGAAAAAATGACTGTGGAGCACATAAAGCTGTCTTCCCAACTAAAGGAGAAAGAAGCTACCATTACCCGCCTATCCTCTACATTAGTTTGCCGTACTGCTGAGAGGGACTCCGCCAGAACTGAGATTCAACATCATAAGGACTTCGCCCAAATTCATGGGGATCGCGCTAGGGAGCTGAATGAAGAAAACATGATACTTAGACAGAAAATCAAACAAGCTGTTGGCCCCTGCTCTGATCAGGAAGTTCTTAGTAGACTTGATGAAATAAGTACCGCTAGAAAGGGTATCCAAGAGTATGTTAGCGGTCTAGAAGGTAGCTTTTTAGGATTTCCCTCTTCCATGTAATTTTGCAATTTGCCGTCGCCTCAGCGCTAATACTATACTTTTCCTTTCTTTTCAGAGAAGAACAATCAATTGGAGTCTCAGCTAGAGGAGCAGACTACCGCTTTGAAGGATCATAACGGTTGTACCGCCAAGATTGCTGATTTGGAGAGTCAAGTAAAAGATCATCAAGCTTGCGGAGACAAACTGCAAGCGCTTGAGACTGACTTTATGCAGAGCACTGGTAAAATCACCAACTTGGAGAATGATATTAAAGCTCTTCAGGATTACAAGATGAAGTTTGAGGATGAAGTATCCAAGTCTGCTAAGCTTCAACGTATGCATGATGGCCTTAAATCTGAGCTGCGTCTCGCCAGGAAGTCAATTCGAAATCTAGAAGAGGAAAATGCCTCCGATGTTAGAATGGCTGGCTTCTATTCTGTTCAAATGTTCTTAGCAAAGTTCTGTCCTGATAATGATTTGGATATTCCAGAGGAATATGCTCCTGGGCGCGATCCACCTCCCATGGAAAATGTTCCTGATGTCGCTGATGATGAAGGTAACGCTGAAAATACCGTTGAGGTACACAGCGGTTCAGAGGATGAAGGTGCTGAGGAAGAAGAAGAAGCTGGTGAAGAAGAGAACGCTGACGATGATAGAGACTTGCAGCCAAAAACTCATGATTCCGAACACCATGGTGGCAAAGATGCTAATGTTGGCAATGAACAAGGTACTCCTAAATATCAACGTCAAGACGCCAATGATCCAATGCAAGAAAAGGGTGGAGCTTCCACTAATGCTGAAGGAGACAAAGGCACTTCTGCTAAGGATCCAAATATGGTTGTTGACAACTCTTGAAATCTCCAAAAGTGCAAATCTAAGTTAATGTTTTATCTTTTAGCCATCAGATGTAATTTGATTAGCTAGTTTATTTTGTGTCAACCATGAGATATAGATGTATATCTCACTTTTTGTAAAAGAACTCCAATAGACATATGTCTACCTTTGCACTTTGTTATATATATGAATCTTTCTGTTTGTTTCCACCGGTGTAATCGAATCCATTTTAGTTTAGTGATGAACTGACAGCATTCATTCTGGCCACCACGCCCCCATTTTCGCTATACATTGTTACTTGTGCCCGTCGGCGATCTAATATAAGTGGTTGGTTAACCATGAGCCGTCCCTCTGGGAGTTCTCATGGAGTTTTATATTTTTCTGCCATCACTTACAGATCAACAAGTAACGCGTCAGGAATTTTAATGCCACAGTTAGCCAGAACTACTCTTAGTCAGACATCTTAAAATTCTTCGTATACACCGGCGTATGACTTTCATGTCAATTTTGCCTCAATATATGGCTTTTGAGCCTTGTAAATTTCTTGGCAATTATGTCTCAGCGGACGACCATTTAGCGTTGTAGAATTTTTATTTGGCACATTTGCCTCAGCGGATGGCTATGTAAGCCTTGTAGAATTTATATTTG
>JAJJMA010132993.1:0-10007 GCA_023529015.1 Papaver nudicaule
CTCGTTAAAAAACGTTTGGTGTCTTGTGTGCTTTTACTTTCCGCATTTAACTCTGATTTATAATTAAAGCACCAAGTAGTACGTTATTACCTAACTGTTGAGATTACTCCAGTTAGAGGTTTGGATATTGATTTTTGAGATCGTCCAAACTCTTTACCATAAGACTCACGAGCCAAAACGAAAAGTTGGTAGTATTTCGGTACCCCTTCTTTTTCACTATGAAAGTGGCAGTATCGTTCATGCGCTTTGTTGACGGTATTTATATCCACAACGGCGGGTGGTAAGTTAATTTCTCCATTAATCCCTACAATTCGTAAATACAATCTTTAATCCTTCTTGGATGGTACTCAAGTTGTTCCTCCTCAAACCATCACTCATGGAAGGAGAGCTAATCAAACAATTGTAGTAAATCCTGCGTATCAAGAGTGGTTTAAAACAAATCAATCTATTAATGTGTGGTTACAAGGTACAATTTCAGATCTTTTGGTTCCTTATTTTGCTGGAGCTGATACTTCTCATCAACTGTGGAAATCGGTTGAGAATCGATATGCTCGTATCTCTACATCTTACTCTATTCAACTACGTACCCAGCTATAAGCACACACAAGATAACAATTCGATTTCTACTTTCCTTGATGAACTCAAGCGCTTGGTTCATGCTTTAGCTGCTACTGGTACTAAGATATCTGATGAAGAAGTTGTTGTTAATACCTTATCTGGATTGAGTTATGTTTATGCACCTTTGTGTTCATCTGTTCGTATGCGTTCTCCACCGGTTTCTAGTACTGAACTTCACAATCTCCTCATTAGTGAAGAACTTGCTCTTAAGGCTGCTCATCTTGAAATTTATGACCACAAATCCATTTACACACCACACCATTTCAATTCATCTACTCCACCTGCTCATTTTAATCATGTTAAGTCACAGTTCTAACTACAAGGGCAAGAAACCATTTAATCCCAATTTCAGATCCAATTCAGGATCTCCTAGGCCTAATTTCAGTACTAGACCTTCACCAGATACCTCATTCTCACCTCATCCAGCCTATTCTCCAATTTCAGTGCTTAAACCTAACTCATTCACTTCTGACAAACAACCATGTCAGATGTGCAATAAAACTGGTCATCTTGCTTATGAATGCAATAATAGATTCAACTTGGCTGTGCAAGGGAGAGCTCCTCCACCTAACTTACAAGCTATGCTAGCTGCTAATATCTGTGGAGAGAATCCTTGGTTTTTTGATTCAGGAGCTACACATCACATCAGTGCTACTTTAACTAATTTGGACAATGTTGCTTCCTATTCTGGTGGTGATAATATACATACAATAAATGGTCAAGGTATGAATATATCTCAATCAGTACTTCTGTTTTTCTTATGCACAATAGAGTCTCTTTGCCATTTGTTTCCTGTGTCCCAAATTGTTCTCAAAATCTTATTTATGTGCACAAATTTTCTGGTGACAATAACTGTAGCATAACCTTTACCTATGATGATTTCCTTGTGAAGGATATGTCATCAGGGAGGACAATTTTCCAAGGGCCAGCTAGGAATGGACTCTACCCTTTGCATCTCCCATCCTCACCAGTTCAAGCACTATCATGCACCAAACTGCCATCCACACTTCTTCATCAGAGACTAGGCCATCCTTCATTTCAGTCCCTTCAAAGAATTTGTCACTGTACATGCATTTCTTTATCCAATAAACAAGTTTTTTGTGATGAATGTAGTCTTGGCAAAACACATAAACTGCCATTTTCTTTATCTAGTTCTTTTTCCTCTGCTCCATTGCAACTTTTGCACATGGATTTATGGGGCCCTAGCCCTGTAACTTCTATTAGTGGTTTTCTTTATTATTGCAATATCATAGATGATTTCTCTAAATATTGCTGGATTTTTCCTATGTCTAAGAAGTCTGATTTTTGTGCTGTTTTCACTTCCTTTAAACTTCAAGTTGAAAACTATTTCAATTGTCATATTAAAACTATAAGGTCTGATGGTGGTGGTGAATTCATTGCCAATGAACTTGGTGATTTACTCATTAATTCAGGCATTAATCATCAATTTAGTTGTCCTCACACTCCAGAACAAAATGGAGTGGCTGAGTCTAAACATAAACATTTAGTTGGTGTTGGTAGAACTTACTTCTAAAGGCCAATTTACATGATTCCTTTTGGGTTGAGGCATTTCAGACAACCAATTTCTTAGTAAACACAGATTACCATCAGCTAGTATTGCTTTCTGTACACCCTTTGAGAAACTGTTTCAAGTGAAACCAAACTATTTGAGTTTAAGGATTTTTGGGTGTGCCTGTTTTCCATGGCTTAAGCCTTATACTTCTACCAAACTTGAACCAAGAAGCAAAATGTACATTTTCATTGGTTATTCTTCTTCTCACAAGGGTTACAGATGTTTGGATCCTTCTACTGGCAGAGTTTACATATGCAGGCATGTCACATTTAATGAAAATTTATCCCCTGCTCTTCACTATAAACTGTCAGTATCCAAACCTACACCAGCTTGTCTTGTGTCACCAAGTAAAGCTTCACTACCTACCCTCCCACAAACACAAACTTCTGAACCTCCTTCACCAACTAGTTCAGTTCTTATTCCCACTCCTAGTGTATCTTCACTATCTCATCCTCAACCATCTAGAATGGTGACTAGATCTCAGCATGGCATTTTTAAACCAAAAACTCAACTAACAACTAAACATCCAATTGCCACTGCTTATGTTTTTCACTTATCTAATTCTACACCTACCTGCTTCTCTCAAGCTAATCAATTACCTATTTGCAGAGCTTCCATGAGAAAAGAAATTATTGCTCTTGAAGCTGCAAATATATGAACTAAAGTTCCACCTCATCCAGATCAAAATCTTGTTGGATGTAAATGGGTCTACAAAACAAAAGAGCATTCCGATGGTACTACTGCCATTGAGAAATCCAGGCTTGTTGCTAAAGGCTTTCACCAAAGAGAGGGTTTTGATCTTACTGATACTTTTTCTCCAGTAGCTAAACCTACCGCTATTAGGTTGGTACTCTCCATTGCAGTTCAGATTGATTGGCAAGTAAGGCAATTGGATGTTGGTAATGCTTTCTTGCATGAAGACCTACAAGAAGAAGTTTACATGGTTCAACCACAAGGCTTTGTTGATCCAAAATTTCCTCATTATGTTTGCAAGTTAAGCAAATCCATCTATGGCCTCAAACAAGCTCCAAGAGATTGGTACCAAAAGCTTGTTGATGTTGTTCTTGCTCTTGGTTTCACTATGTCATATGCTGATACATCTCTGTTTGTTCACAAGCAAGGTACTCAAATTACAGTGTTACTAGTATATGTTGATGACATCATTCTCACAGGTTCTTCTGAAGTTTTTTATGATTCAGTCATTCAACATTTCAACTATCACTTTTCTATCAAGGATTTGGGAAATATTCACTATTTTTTGGGCATTGAAGTAAAGGGGAATACCACTGGAATGTTTCTTATTCAGACAAAATACATTATAGATTTTGTTGCAGAAATATAATATGGTTGGTGCTAAACCTTGTTCTATACCTGTTGTTACTGATGTCAAGATCAGTAAATTTGATGGTACTCCTTTTGCTGATCCTTCTGAGTACAGATCCCTTGTTGGAGCATTACAATACATCACTTGGACTAGGCCTGAAATTGCCTATTATGTTCATCAGGTATGCCAGCATATGCAAACCCCTACAAACACTCATTTGGTTGCTACAAAACGCATTTTACGTTATCTCAAGGTACTCTTGACTATGTCATTCTTCTGCAAAAAGGTCTTGTTGCTCTTAACTGCTTCAATGATGCTGACTGGGCTGGAAACCCTGATGATAGGCGTAGTACTAGTGGTTTTTGTATCTTCTTTGACACTAATCCTATTACATGGTCTTCTAAGAAGCAAGCTACTGTCGCTCGATCATCTACTGAGGCAGAATATCGCTATTTATCTCACACTGCAGTTGAGGTTCTATCGGTCTGTCAATTACTCAAAGACTTACACATCTTTCTGCGATTTTCTCCTACTATTGGTGGTGACAATTAGGGATCTATCTCTTTTGCTTCCAATCCTGTTCATCATAGCAAAATGAAGCATGTTGCAGTGGATTTTCACTTCATCAAGGACCTTGTCAACTCCAAATCTCTTAAGCTTTATTATATCTCCACAAGTCAACAAGTTGCTGATATCTTCACAAAGGGCTTATCAGCTCCTAGATTTGAGTTCTTGCGTAACAAACTTGTTGTTGTGAAGTCTGCCCCTATTAACTTAAGGGGGCCTAATATTGGTAATATTGTTGTTGGTAGGTAGAGAGTTAGTTAGTCGCTCGTATGTGTGCTGAGCTCGTGTGTTCTTTGTACGACTAGTACAGGTGTCCAGTGACACCTCATTTCTTTCGGCTCACACTACTGTTGCTTTTCTCTTTTTAAGGTCTTTCTGGATCTTATCTTTTGTAACAACTATTGTTTTCTCTATACCATCAATAGAATTCTCTAGACAACTCCCCCTTTGTACCAATGTAGATCCGTCACTGTGAGGGGGTGTGTTGGCGGAGAAGAGAATACAAAAGGATCAGTTGTGCTTCATTCCTTTTGTGTGTTTACTGTCATATATATTCTTGCCCTGTATGTATTCCTATGTATGGCAAAAATATCATCGAGAACTCCTATTAGCGTTGTTGGAGTCTCTCTGCATCTGTGTATCAGAAATATATGACATTCTCTCTTCTCCCGTGGAGTAGGCTATGATAAGCCGAACCACGTAATCGTGTGTCCATCTTCCGCTTTAATTTTCAAATTCTGGTTCCGTAGTTGGTCATGCTCAAACCCAAAAATCAGTAGAACGCGCCTATCCCGGCCTCATAGAATAGATGATTCTTTCCCTCAGCAAGACGACAAGTCCTGCCAGTAAAGCACAAGCATTTTTTTTAATAAAATATTTGTTCTGTCAAAATAAAGAGCCAGAATTTTGGTTGTTGTGGTGGGTATTTGTGTGTTTTTGTGTACACTAGAAGTCAATTATACGTTTCTTCTCTCTACTGTCGGTGGCAGTGATTCACTGTATCATCCAATCACACATTACATACACAGCTGGGAAAGAGTAGTAGATCTACTATCGCTCTCACTTCTCCTTCTTCTTCCTTTCTTCGCTCCCTTTCTGAAGCATTTATTTATATCTACATTCTAGAGAAAAAGAGAGAGAGAGTTTTTTTTTTGTGTGGAAGTAGAGAGCTAGCCGCTCGATTTCTTCATTTTTGACGGTGTTGAGTTAGATATTTTGTTAGATCGTTGTTTCCACGGTACAATTTTCATTCATTTCCTGATTCTCTTATGATAAACAAATCCAATTTTCGTTGAAATTTTCTTTGTTTTCTGAGAATTTTGTTGATTTTTTTTTTTTGCAGATTTCGTTCTTCAGTGAAATGTGTTGAATCTAGTGACACTGTGAGTGAATTGAGCTTGAGATTTTGATCTTAATGGCGACGGATGGCGTGGTTAGTATTTCTGCAATTAATTATACTAGATTTGGTTAATTATTAAAGTAATTGTACGGGAATTGGGATTTTAGATTGTTAAAAATAATATTTCCTTATATGTCGCAACAATTGATCACTCTATCTATTTAGATCTAATACTTAATAAGTCTAGTTTACTAAATTTTCTATTTATTCAGCCAAAACATGGGAAAAACCTAGGGGGTCAAGTTTGTCAGATCTGTGGTGACGATGTTGGTAGAACATTAGACGGCGAGCTTTTTGTTGCATGTGATGTTTGCGCATTCCCAGTCTGTAGACCTTGTTACGAGTACGAGAGGAAAGATGGAAATAAGTCTTGCCCTCAGTGCAAAACCGGATACAAGAGAATCAAAGGTTAGTTTATTTCATTCGAAATGTATATGTTTTTCTTGGACTGAAAACAATGAATTGTGCGACTGACGTGATTATTTGATACCAAATACCAGGAAGTCCTCCAATTTGCGGTGATGAAGATGATGTTGCTGATGCAAATGACATAGCAAGTGATTTTAGTTATCCTTCTGAGAACCAAGACCAGAAGCAGAAGATAGCAGAGCGAATGCTGAGCTGGCATATGACTTATGGTCGAGGAGAGGATGTTAGTGCTCCGAATTACGATAAAGAAGTTAATCATAATGATATCCCTTTGCTCACCCATCGTCAGATGGTAAGTCAAAACTCATTACTTGGTGATTTTCTAGTCCCTCATTGAATGTTGCTTCAGCTACTGATGAGTGTAACTGTAATGCCACTCCTTATCAGGCCCTATGGAATATAGATTGCTACCATCACTTTGAGCTTTTGGCAAGTCACACGTAGCGTCAAGTCTTAGTTGTCAAGATATCATGTACAATAGTATAGACTTAGTCGTGACATGCTCTAGGTAGTCAAATTTAAAATTGTATTAAGCAAAACTCTTTGTCATGGCTCAAATTTCATAGTCCACTTTTTCGCCCAACACGCGTGTCTTGACTTGATTTGCTTCCAGGATCATTGCATGGGGCCCACTAGGGTTAATGGGTTAGTTTGGAAGAGAGTCAATCATATGTAGCCACACTGTGGACTAGAGCGCGGGCAACTCATTTGGGCGATGGGTGTTTTAAATACTAACGATGATTATTTCTTTCAGGTTTCTGGTGAGTTGTCAGTGACATCTCCTGACCGTCTTTCAATGGCTTCTCCTGATAATACCGGGGGGAAGAGAGTTCACACGCTTCCATATTCAGTTGATGTCAACCAATCACGTAATTAACTTATACATCAGAAAGTTCTTTCAGTTATGTGTGTCTTGATTAAATATTGATTCTACCTTCTGGTGTTGTATTTTTTATACAGCCAATGTTAGAGTCGTAGATCCAGTAAGGGAGTTTGGTTCACAAGGATTTGGCAATGTAGCCTGGAAAGAAAGAGTTGATGGATGGAAAGTGAAACAAGAGAAGAACATTGTTCCTATGAGCATTGGTCATGCCATGTCCGAAGGCCGAGGAGGCGGAGATATTGATGCCAGCACTGATGTGCTTATGGATGATGCCTTACTGTTGAGTTTCCGTTACCTTATATTTGAATTCCATAATTTAAATTTCTTAACGTGGATATTGATACCTTTACCAGCTTTCCCTTTAGCTCATCAATAGACCATTTTCATTTTATTTTGTTTCCCTTACAGGAATGATGAAGCACGCCAGCCTCTTTCGAGAAAAGTTGCCATTCCCTCTTCTAGGATTAATCCTTATCGGATGGTCATTGTTTTGCGGCTTGTTGTTCTCTGCATTTTCTTGCACTACCGTGTAACAAATCCTGTGCCAAATGCCTACCCATTGTGGTTGATATCTGTGATATGTGAGATTTGGTTTGCATTTTCATGGATATTGGATCAGTTTCCCAAATGGCTTCCAATAAACCGTGAGACATATCTTGACAGACTTTCAATTAGGTAAAACATATATTGTTTTGAAGATTTTATAGTCACTGCTTGCAGTTTGAAATTTACCACTACAGTATTAGATAGTTTTTCTTCTCCCCGTTGATCTTTTCTGACTGAAAATATAAATAAATAACAGATATGAACGAGAAGGAGAGCCATCACAACTTGCTTCCGTGGACATATTTGTCAGTACCGTGGACCCTTTAAAGGAGCCTCCCCTTGTCACGGCAAATACTGTTCTATCTATTCTTGCAGTTGACTACCCAGTTGACAAAGTTTCTTGTTATGTATCCGATGATGGAGCTGCAATGTTGACATTTGAAGCCTTGTCTGAAACTTCAGAGTTTGCTAGAAAATGGATTCCTTTCTGCAAGAAATACAGTATCGAACCTCGAGCTCCAGAATGGTACTTCGCCAAGAAGGTTGATTACTTGAAGGATAAAGTTCATCCATCATTTGTCAAGGATCGCAGAGCGATGAAGGTTAGTAGACTCTCTCTCTCTCTCTCTCTCTCTCTCATAGTGTTTTGTGTTCCTGGGTTTATTATAATGTTGCTTCCACGACCTATGTTGCAGAGAGAGTATGAGGAGTTTAAGATTCGTATCAACGGGCTTGTTGCAAAAGCGGTAAAAGTCCCTGATGAAGGTTGGGTCATGCAAGATGGAACACCATGGCCTGGCAATAACACCAGAGATCATCCAGGAATGATCCAGGTTTTCTTAGGTCATAGTGGAGGACTTGATAGTGATGGCAATGAGCTACCACGGTTAGTTTATGTGTCTCGTGAAAAACGTCCAGGTTTCCAACACCACAAGAAGGCTGGTGCAATGAATTCACTTGTAAGTAGCCCCACATCCACAACTTAAAATTGTTCCAGATCAAGATGGGCCGCATTTATTTGATAAGCAACATAATTGTTTTTACAGGTTCGTGTGTCAGCGGTCCTTACAAATGGACCCTACATGTTGAATCTTGATTGTGATCACTACATAAACAACAGCAAGGCGCTGCGAGAGGCTATGTGTTTTCTGATGGACCCAAACCTTGGAAAAGGCGTGTGTTATGTTCAGTTTCCTCAGAGATTTGATGGTATTGATAAAAACGATCGATATGCCAATAGGAACACTGTGTTTTTTGATGTAAGTTTTCCCCTGGCTGTTTTTCTCTTTAAACATTGGAGGGTATAAGATATCTGCAACCAAGTGTATCTAAAGTTGGCATCAATTATCTGCTTTTCTTACGCATCCTTGTATATGCCACAAATGCCCCTTCACTGATATGATGCATGCTTCCATAATTCAGACTCAAGTGAATGCATTATTGTAGTATGCGAATATGGTTTGCCATGTTTATCTGCTATTGTGGTCTCCTTGCAAGTTTGGTAATAGTTCTCTTCTTTTGTCCTTGTTCTGTTCCAGATCAATTTGAGAGGTTTAGATGGTATCCAAGGCCCAGTGTATGTGGGTACAGGATGTGTCTTCAACAGAACAGCTTTATATGGTTATGACCCTCCAATTAAGCCTAAACATAAGAAACCCGGTTTCTTGAGTTCATGTTGTGGTGGATCGCGGAAGACGACTTCCAAATCTAAGAAGTCCGACAAGAAGAAATCGAGCAAGCACGTGGATCCTACTGTGCCAGTATTCAATCTGGAGGATATAGAAGAGGGAGTTGAAGGTGCGTTCTTTTCAGCGATTTTAATAATAGATTCCACATTGATTTCTTGTTTCCTTGTATCTTTAGGTCATCAGTAGAAAGACTGCCATCCCCTTTTCCTCAGCATTACCTAAAAAGAACACTGGAAGTGTTAGAGTTTGAAGGAGGGATAGCACCATCTCTGTAGTAGTGCGACCCTCTTTTAGCTTGTTTTTCCTTAAAGCAATATTAGTTGCATTGATGAATGTCACTTCTAATCCACTAGTTTTAGACAGTTAAAGGAACAAATCGAGGACAGATTAGCGCGCAGATTGATCATTTTGTTTTACTTGTTCTGCTGCCAATGTAAAAAATATATAGAGCATTAAGTTGTCACTCATGGTATCTGATGTTCTCTTTGAATCCAGGTTCTGGATTTGACGATGAGAAGTCATTGCTCATGTCACAGATGACATTGGAGAAAAGGTTTGGTCAATCCGCGGTATTTGTTGCATCTACGCTTATGGAAAATGGTGGTGTTCCTCACTCGGCGACTCCCGAAATTCTTCTCAAAGAAGCTATTCATGTAATCAGCTGTGGGTATGAGGACAAGTCAGATTGGGGAAATGAGGTGCGTGCATGTTACCTTCTCTTGCTTATTTTGTTGGTTTCTTTGTTCAGTCTTCCGTTCTCTATTGCATTTAAAGCATTCCGTCCCATTACCAAAATCCATATATATGTATATAATAATATAACTATTTGTATCTCATGGTGATATCTGGAACAAGGTATCTTAATAAGAAGTATGGTGGATTCTGCAGATAGGATGGATTTATGGGTCTGTTACAGAGGATATTCTCACAGGATTCAAGATGCACGCTCGTGGTTGGCGATCAATTTACTGCATGCCTCC
>JAJJMA010133015.1:0-12596 GCA_023529015.1 Papaver nudicaule
GCTATTTTCGCCCACCGGATGTCGTGAACGCCATGATGCAACAATGAGCCTTACAACAAGCCGATGCTGCTCACACATAACGCAAGACAGTGGGAGGATCCATGAACAAATAGGACAGACACGCCGCATCCAGGAAGTGAACATTCAATCGCCAAAAAGCTAGGAGAGGCTACAACATCAGCAGGCAAGGGAAATGACTTTTCATTTCACAAGTTACTGCTACAATCTACACTCAAGGATGTTGAAGAGGCTACAATATCAGCACCCAACGAAGTGATGGATATAACAACCACACTAAAGGACTCCAAAGCTCGTTATCTACGGACATACCGTTCGGTGTTTTTAGTTTGTTGCTTTGTGCAGTTTCACGCCAAGGGAAGGCGGTCTTATACCGCCTGTACTACTGGCTGCGAAAGACATGAAAGAGACCCGGAAGCTTGATCTACCATCAACAAGGAAATGCTACAATCTCGCAACTCGACTCTTGCTGTATCGTCTAAACGAAGGATGGAATGAGAACACCAAAATACAAAACATGGAGCAGATCAACAAGCGTGGAGCAGGGCAACATGGCAATACGCAAAGCCCACTGCTAATGATTACACTTGAACTAGCACAACTCAGGCTTGCAGTAAAGATGTTTGAGGATGCCAACTTGGAGAAATGAAATGCATAATCCCGTAGTGGCTGAAATCCCGCAGTGGCTGAAATCCCGCACTCTGGACGCAATCCCGCACCCTGGACGCAAAACTTCATTACGCTCAGTCCACACCAATCAAACAAAATTCGAGCCTTACTCAACGGCGCCAGGACAACAAAATCAATGCTTTATATCAAGGGACCATGACATTCAAGAATCAAGGCGACATGACGATTCGTAATACCCACGGCTCAGGATTATAATTGAACTTGTTCCCTGCTCGCAACTCGCACTCCAACTAAAGACCCGCAACCAAACATTAAGCACAACCACGGCGCGCAAAAAGGGCGTTCGATAGGATGCCGTGACCGTGCCAGTTGCAACGAAGAGGCCCTATCATTGTTTCCTTGTTGTACTATTTATTTCTTGCAGGCCCCCATTGGTTGTTAACAGCCAGGATGTGGCTCATGATCGAGACAGGAGACCTGTGGCATATGGTTCCGCTTGAACTCAAACAACATGGCTACACCGCAAAGGACCGCGACGTCTAAGGAGCAAGACAACTTGCAGTGAATCACGCATGATCGGGGGATAAACACTCGCTATAAAGATGGAGCGCTACTCGGACACGTTGCTGGGGAGAATATTCATCTTTAACACTAACATGCGAAGGCAAGGGACAGAGCTACTCGGACGCGTGGAACATCTAATATTGCGATACATTTTATCAACCAATAAGGGACTACAAGATGAACTACAACAACACTCACCTTACATGAATGCACCAACCCGCCACACTACAATGGTGCCCGGTACCTCCATACGAAACTCATAATTTTTTAGCTATAATTTATTCCATGGTTGAATTCTTATTTCAAAAATATATATATCGTTTCCATCATCTTTTGTCAATTTTCATTGATGATTATCATGGCTCATTATGCCCAGAATAATTGCGATACCATCGAAACCAAACCTTCGACAAGAGTATCCAGCAAACGTATAAACGGGTAAAGCACGTCATGTGTAGTCTCTCCAGATTAACCTCGTCAGCGTTTATGAGTGTAAGACCAGAGGTTCCAATCGATATCAAGAGACGCCTAACATACCACAAACATCCCTATCTCACGGAGCCAAGGTCCTGATAAGGAAACACCCCACATATGATTCTGCTTCCCCCTGGCCCGGGCTTAGCAATCAGTGTGACTGGGCTAAAACACTCCTCAAATGACTCCGTAGCGCGGAAATAGAAACTTCCCGCAGACCATACCATCTAGCTATGGTAGCAACGCGCGGAAATGGTAGCATAACAGGTAACCTACGAAGTAGTGTTAGCCTGCCTAATATTAAGTAACTAATTAAAAATTATAGCTAAAAAATGGCGTAATCTTCACAATATTCGATTAAGGAAAAATCAGTTTTGAACTGAATGAACAAGACTAAGTCAGGGGCTTAGTATGTATACATACTTAGTATGTATACATAGAATGTTAGTATGTATCCGTACTAACATTCTATCAGCATAATCTATCTATACGTGATGATCCCGCGGTCAATCTTCCTGTGCGGGTCTAATCGTATTATCATTGCATGAGTACTCAAAGCATGGCGAGCGGATTTACCATTGGTTATCCTAATTTTGGCTGTTAGTTCGCTTTGATTTTCTTCAAAGTTATATCTATTGATATCATTATTGTATTGCACTCGCATGTATGCTGCGGTATTGATTGCGAGTTCGTAATCTTAACCAAGTATATGTTACCCATCAAGTATTGATTTACCATTCAAAGTTTTTCTACTGGAAGAGAGCAAACCACAGTTCAGGCAATGGAGGTACCACGGCGCCTACGGCTCACATCGTGCACAAAACCACCACTAGCGGCCAATGCTAATCGCACTGTCCAACACTTTATTGGTGGTCCTACTGGACAGTACGTTCATAGCTCAAAGCGCAGCAAGAAGATAACAACTTTTTACTCAAAGCATGGACGAAAAACAACAATTACGAGACGTGAGTGCCTACTACTACTACATAGAGCTGCCGTGGAATAAGACTTCAAAGTCATACGGAAATTTTTCCCAAAGGAACATACAACAACAAATAGCAACCAACAATGCCAATTCTATACAAACCCGAGGAATACGGGAGTAACTTCACAATATGACGTGATGCAACCCATTCAAAGGAGCGCGAAGCACACAACTAGCAGTTAAAGAAAACGACAAAGTCAGACACAACAACCATGATGCGGGACAAAACCAACCAAGGGCGGACATTGAATTCAAGCTCTGCTATCATGAGAAAGCAGAGCGTAAGGAATCAACGTCTCTTTACCATACTTGACTGGAGCAAAGTCAGTATTGGTCCGCACTACGCACTCGACGTTGGAGCGTGCGGAAAAGCAATGTCTTTACCATACTTGACTGGGGCAAAGTCAGTATTGGTCCGCACTACGCACTCGGCGTTGGAGCGTGCGGAAAAGCAACGTCTTTACCATACTTGACTGGGGCAAAGTCAGTATTGGTCCGCACTACGCACTCGACGCTGGAGCGCGCGGAAAAGCAATGTCTTTACCATACTTGACTGGGGCAAAGTCAGTATTGGCCCGCGCAAGGAATCAACGTCTCATGCCATACTTGACTGGAGCAAAGTCAGTATTGGTCCGCACTACGCACTCGACGTTGGAGCGTGCAGAAAAGCAATGTCTTTACCATACTTGACTGGGGCAAAGTCAGTATTGGTCCGCACTACGCACTCGACGTTGGAGCGTGCAGAAAAGCAACGTCTTTACCATACTTGACTGGAGAAGAGTCAGTATTGGTCTGTACTACGCACTCGACGTTGGAGCGTGCGGAAAAACAACGTCTTTACCATACTTGACCGGAGCAAAGTCAGTAATGGTCCCGCACTAGATGAGATTCCCGCGCTAGATGAAATGAAATGAAAGACTAAATATGATTTTGGCTTATGATGAGTAACAGGGGCAAGTATGTATACATACTTTGTTTTGAATATATGTTACCCATCATAACCCAAAATCTAAGAAGAAGCCATGGCAACGCGACACAAGCAAAAGCTGAAGACGAAAAGACCCAACTCCAATGAACTGCCCGCACATGAGGACGATGTCGCGTTACGCACCAACCTACTATCGAAGCCAGCACCGCGAAGAGATTCTTCTCATGGATTGTACCATCAACAATTCATAAGAAGAGGGGCAAACTGTAATAGTAAAATTGGCATCATACACGTGGTGCAAGATTAAAGCCGAAGTAACTTAACAGGCTACAACGAGATATATTGTAACATCTCTAAGAGTGCTTCATTTTGAAGCTAAGGGTAAAAATGTAAAGCACACTAGATATTTTCGGTTTATAACCGAGAGAAGTATGAAAGAAAGGGGAGGACTTTTTGGCAAGGGAAAAGAGGCAGGAGGTTAGAAGTAGAGGAAAAGAAGGAGCTGTTCTTGCTCTACTTTTACCCTCTTTGTTCTCTCGGTACATTAATGGAGTCTCAATCTTTGTGTAACAATCTTATAATTAATAAAACTCTTCAATCTTCTATCCCGTGGATGTAAAACATCACCGATGCCAAACCACGTAAAAATCAATGTGTCAATCTATCTTCTTACACTCTTATTTTCTTATCATTTGTTATACTTAATTCATTGGTTGTTGAGAACAACGATTTTGCTCTCACATCTTCTTCTTCTTTAAAAGAGGAGGAAGACGATCATAGTAAACTAAGTTTCTTCGATGTTACGGAGAACAAGTTCCATCAGCTAAACCTCAATGCAACGGAAACCGTGTTTGTGGTAGTGGCGCATCTTCTCTTGGGTGGCTTCTCATGATGGGAGAAAACGAAGGTCCAAAGGTCGTCAACCTCTATAATCCTCTCACGAGAATCCTTATTCCACTCCCACCCTTTACGACACTCCCTCCTCCCTACATTGAGTTGATTTTCGACGTACAAGAACAAGTAGACAAATTTGCAATATACATCAGTGCGTCAGAACAGCAGAACTGGAGCCTGGGGGATGTTCACAGATTCTTCATAGCCAAGATGGTATTGACTGCAAGTCCGTCAGAAGACGAAGATGATTACATGGTTGTCGCAGTCCTGTGTTTCGGAGGATTAGCTTACATGAAGAAAGGAGACAAGGCATGGAGTTTCTACTTCAACTGCGATTCTGTTATCCGAGATATACTATTTCATAAGGGTCAGCTTTATGTTTTAAGTTACGGTAGCAGTTTAGTCGGCGTTCTTGATTTCAACCGTAACGATTCTTCTCCAAAGCTGACTATAACTCCATATGGTGCTAATTCAATAGAACATGGAGACGAAGAGTATTTGGTTGAGGATTCTTCTGGTAATTCTTTACTGTTAGTAACTAGGGATGTACATTTCGTAAAAACAGGCCACCAAGTGACGAGATCATTCAGTGTTTTCAAGTTGGAACAAGCTGGATCAGAACAAGATAAGCTGTGGACATGCAACCAGGTGAGATCTATAGGTGGAGACACATTGTTCTTGGGTCCATATAGCTCAGTCTGCCTATCTGTCGAAGAAGGGTTAATCCGCAGTGGGTGTCGAAGGAATTGCATCTATTTCTCTGACACTCCTGATACTTGGTACGCCAAACCTAGTACCTCGACAGTTCACGATATAGGCGTGTTCGACTTGGAGGATGGAAGTATAAAACCATTGCTACTGCATGAACAACATCCTAAGCTTTGCTTGAATCATCAAATTCCCACTTGGGTCACGCCAAATCCCAGCTCAAATTAAGCTTTGTTCATGATCATGAACCAGATTAGCTAGCTACAAGTTAGTTTGCGCGTGCACCAGGATCCTCATGAGCTCTGAGGTCAGGTCGTCCAATCTACTGCGCTTCTCTAGGGGAAAAACATTGGTTTCGTACTTTCGTTTCCCTTTGCAGTGTCAATTTAGCTTTCGACAAACATTCAACTAAGCTTCATAATTGTATTGATAACCTTTGTTTAAAAACTTGAGTAAAGAACCTACAAGTTCATAAAAGATACGAAAGAAATAACCAGAAACATACAACTCTTATACTGTCAATTCATTCGACATTCACAAGGCTAAAACCAAGGCACTCGCGCATATGCAGAGCTCTAAAATACATCTATTGAAATGGCATAGACATACATATTTAGTCTTGATGAGCATTGACGTCTTCTGACAATTCTACTTGAACGGTTAGCTGGTTGATTCTGTACCTTTGTTTCACATGCTGGATCACTCTATCCAACACCGTATGCGGGTTTGCATCAAGACTCACTTTAACATGACAAGAGAACACTATGTTTCCTTGGGTTATAACCCAGATGTGTACCTGATGAACGGAAACAACTTCATCAATTTCCCTGACCAATTCCTGTGCAACCGCAGCTGAGTCGATCCCCTTTGGTGTGCATTCCATCAGAACTCGGTATATTTTTCGTATCATTGGGAAAGTTGTCCAGAGAACCAAGACCGAGGAGATGAATGTGCAGATCAAGTCGACGATCTGCCATTTGGGTTTCACCCAGATGATTATCCCAGCAATCACAACTCCAAGACTTAGGATAGAGTCTCCTATCGCGTGTAAGTAAGCCGACTGTATGTTGACATTGTTGGTGTGTTCATGCTCATGACCATGGCTAAACACAAGAGCCAAAGCAACATTGACACCAACACTTAACCCAGAGATTAGCACCATCACCCATCCTGTAGTTCTATCATGATCACCTGTACTACTTCTATGGATGAGTTTTTGAACTGCCTCGTAACACAAGGATCCAGTGATGCTCCATGTTATTAGCACTGACACAAGGGAACCTAGGACGCCGATCCTGCCGAAACCGAATGTGTAACGTGACGTAGCTTCCCAGCTTGAAGCCTGTAGAGACAACCAAGAGATGGCGAAACACAGTATGTCAGCCAACATGTGAAGAGCATCGGTTTGGATCGCCAGACTGTTCGCTTCGAAACCTGCCACCAGCTGACAAACCATGAAAACAGTGCTGATTGCTATTGCAATCAGAAGCTTCTTCTTGGATGCCACATGTTGTTCGGCAGCAAGTGTTGCTTCTTCATTGCTGTAGTTACACAAACTTTGAGCTTGGGGTGGTATCTCGACGTCGATGTTGTTGTTCTGCATTGCTAGAGTGATTAGGTTAGTTTGAGAGATTGGGAAACAAAGAAAGCCACTGGAACAAAGAAGTGAGAAGAAGAAATGGACTGATGGAGCTGTAATTCAACCTTGAATGCTGCTCATACATGTATAGTTGCATACAAGGAAAGATTGAATGCTCCAACGTCTCAGCCTGCACACGTCTTACATTGTTCACCAGCTACTCCCACACACAAAGTAGGAGTTTCAGGAAAATTACATGGTTACAGTAAATTTATTTAAATCACAGTAAATCTGATTTACTTTGATTGAGTTCTTTATGGCAATGACTAAAAGAAGTTGGGTATGAATATTTTTTTTTTCTTTTTTTTCTTGTCCACTTATTGTTTCCCATACCCATATGCCCATATCTGTCAATACAGCTATAATAAGAGCCAGTTGCCAAGACAAGTGGGTCAGTTGACAGAATGACAGTTAGCTATCTACTCATATCTTTTTCTTTCTTGTAAACAGTTTGACTCCCATTCTGTGTGAAGTTCAGTGCAGATTCATCAATCAAGAGTTCTTGTGATCTTGTTCGTCGATCATGAACCAGATTAGCTAGCTACAAGTTAGTTTGTGGGTGCACATGATCTCATGAGCTCTGAGGTCAGGTAATGCTTATCTACATGTAATAATAACATGACCGGTGAATTTAGCTCATCATCCTTGTCTGTGATAGCCAGTAATGTTGACATCTTAATGCTAATTCTGTGGCGTTTACCCGTAAAATCTCTGTTCGTGTTTAAATCTGTTTCGAAAAGATGGTATGCGCTCATCTCTGATCCAAGTTTCATCAAAGGGCATTTTCTCGAAATATCATCACATTCCATTCCTGGACTGTTCCTGCATAACCGATTGTCAGGTCCCGACACTCCAGAATACGAATTCGTATCGCTCAATGAATCGTCACCTCATCCGTTGCATTTCCTAGCGTGCGTTAACGATCCGTTGGGTATACGGATCAATCAATCTGTCAACGGCCTTTTTTGTTGCAGCAGTTATAGAGGCACCTACGCAGATCCGTACTACATCTGCAATCCGTACACAAGACAGTGTCGTCCAGTCTACTGCGCTTCTCGAGGGGGAAAACACGGTTTCGTGACCCTTTCTAGTGTCAGTTTAGCTTTCGATGTCGTGAAATCGCCTCACTACAAAGTCGTTTGCGTCTGGTTGCTGAAGAAGGTTACGAAGACCGATGTCAGGTTTTACCATCAGATCGAAATATACTCTTCTGACACAGCCTCTTGGAAGCTCTTGGGACATATCTTCCCTGCAAGCGATGTATTCCACAAGACTGGTGTGTTCTGGAATGGTTCGTTGCACTGGATCGATCCGTCAAGAGAAGGGAATTCGGCTTATTTCAATGTTGATTCGGAATTGCTAATGGGAATGCCTAAGCTGCCTCCCTGCCGCGACAATGACGAGATGCTGTTTAAGTACTTTGGGGAGTGCAGGGGTCAGCTGCACCTTATTCAGGTTCATGCTTCGAGCGCTAAGTTCGAAATCCTGGAGATGTCCGCCGACTACCAGGGGTGAAACATAAGATACGTTGTCAGTGTCAGTGAATTGGTGAATGTGTATCCGGAGATCACACGAGGCGTGTCAATTCAGTTCCAACATCTTGGATTCTCTGTACTGCTTGTCGTCCACGACGAAAAGACTGAATCGTTAACCAGGAAAGGAGTAAATTCATTGATATTGGTGTTACAGATACTGGATGAGGTAATCTATTATGATCTGGAGGAAATGTGTGTCAGGAAAATTGACAGACTCGCGGCATCAGCGTACTCAAGCCGGCGGACTGCTTTTCAGTACATTGAAACGCTTGCTTGTGTTTGATTGTCTACTTTGTGCATTTTGTGTCTATGTTACAATGTGCCATGTTAATCCTTGTGAAAGTACTACAAATTTGAAGCTATGTTTAGTTAACAGAATGCGCAGGTCCAACCGGTAAATACTATTCGAAGGATGATTCTTACGAGTATGTCTAGATTGCTGATACGAACTTGCAGTGTCGATTCTTTTTTTGCTTTTTTTTTCCATTTCAATTTCTTCATTTAACTGTCCAATGTGCAATGATTTATATTGTGACGATGCAATTTAAGGTAATCCAATGACTCTGTAAGCAAATTTATCTGCTAGTGAATTGGGCAGATGAACATTTCTAGTTCCAGAAATTTGCTATGGAACCTATGTTCAAACTCCAATCAATCATCAAATTTACCTGATATTTCCATCTCCAAGCTAACTCCAAAAGTGTCCATCACTGTCTAGTACAGTGGTAATGACACCCCCTTGAGCCATAGTGCGGGCGAGAGGTATTTAGAATTGTTTTTCCTTTTTAGGTTTCTGATCTTTCTTTTAATAAACATTAAATGAGTAGCTCATTTTTCTTTCTCCCTCCTTAAAATAAAAAAAATTTCTTTATTCACCGAGACCAGCTTCTAAATCAAGTCGATTTCATTGAAATCTGGATCTATTCTTTAGTAACTTAAAAATATAATTCGTAACATTAGATCTAATTTATTTTGCTCCTAAAATCATCAGAAAACCCTTATTTCATAATCATACATTTGATATAGTTTATAATCTCTAATCTTGTCATTTGTTCTGTTATTTTCATTTAACCTAATTTGATACGATATCTTTATAAAAGATTTTGGAATCTTCGTTTTTGGTTACTTTAGTTCTTGGAGTTTTAAAAGCTTGATGTTGCTTTTGATTTCAGTTTTATGGACTGACATTAAAAAAATATTTGTGAAAATGTTGTTTTGATGATTTTTATAGGGTTTAGGTTTGTCTTGTTTTTGTTCAAAAATGAACTATTGTGTTTGTTAGATACATTTACTTTTGAGTTGTTTCAGATTTGAGATGAATTCTATATTTGTTAGTTTGGATGTAGTTATGATGATGATTATGGAGATATTGGATCTTGCTAAGTCCTTGGAGGAACAATAGACACATGGAGATTTTGGATTTGAATACAACAATAAATAGTTGCTTCCTCATAATCTTTGTTCAAAACTCATCTTTCAAAGCCACTAAACAACTGATAGGTTGCGCTATACTTACTTTGGAATGTAAATATTGTGAATCAGTTACTTTAGAAGCACATTGTTGATTTTTCTTGTTTTCATCAAGCTGTTGTAAGAGAACTATGTTGTGGACTTACTTCGAAAGTATAACATGTTGAATTGTAAGTCTTCTTCTAATCCTATTAATGTCAGTGACAAGTTGAGTTTAAATGATGGTACTGCAAAGGCAGATGAGAGGTATTATCGAAGTATTATTGGAGGTTTAATGTATCTAAGTCATTCTCGTCCTGATATTGTCTATCCTATCAGTTTGGTTTCAAGGTTTATGCACAATCCCTCTGTTCATCATCTTGGATCAGTTAAGAGAATTCTGTGTTATATACGGGCGACAACTGATTATGGAATTTGGTTCAAGCCTGTACCTAATTTCAAACTGGTTGGTTTTACTGACAGTGATTGGGCTGGTTGTGTGGATGACAGGAAGAGCACAAGGGGGTTTGATTTCAGTCTTGGTTCAGGTGTTGTTTCATGTAGTACAAAGAAACAAGCTACAGTCTCTTTATCATCGTCAGAAGGTGAATATATTGCTGCAACTGCAACTACTTGTCAAGCCATTTGGATGCGTCGTATACTAGAAGACTTGCATTGAATTCAAGCTAACGAGACAGAGATTAACTGCGAAAACATAGCTACTATTTCAATGACAAAGAAGTCTGTTTTCCATGGGAGAACAAAGCACATAGAGCTCCGTCATCATTTTATTCGAGATGTAGTTGCAGAAGGTTCAATTGTTACGAAGTTTTGTCCAACTGAAGAACAAGTTGCTGATGGGTTTACAAAAGCTTTACCCTTTCCTAAGTTTTCTAGGTTCTGGTCTTCCTTGGGTGTTGGTGAATTTTGCATCAAGGGGGAGTGATAAAATTATGATGCGTAAGTCAGTCGTGTTGCCTAAGTTTTAGGGATTCTTTTACTTAGTCTTTCATTGTTTCACGATTAGTAGTTGTTGCTGGTTTGTAGGAGTATACTGCTTTGTTGTTGTTTGGTGGGCAATCTGGTTGCAGCGCAATACTAAAATCTTTCGGAATAATGACGAGGAGTAGAGGAAACCATATCAACAGTAAAAAGTCTCCTATATAAAATGATTTTTGCCGCAAAAAATTTCAAGCCCTAAACTCTTAGAAAGTCTCTTTGTGACTATAGTGTAGACATAATGTTCTTTGTAACACTGTGTTGTCATTATAATAACCCTTTCATTCGAAAAAACAAGTCACAACCCATATATACCTGATTTGTCAATTGAGGAAATTTATGTATACCAATAATGGCGTCTAGTGCTGAACTCAAGGATAGAATGAAGACAAGTGACAAATAAAAACAATCTGGGCACCAAAATTGTTTAGTCATGAACCAAGCCAGCCATGTTCCACCGGGCGGTATTCATCCGTTAAGACTCGGGACTAAAATGGTCCATGCCAGAGATGCACAAAAGAAAAGGGGCAAAGCGCTGCGGGCAGCACCAACGGGCAATAAGACTCGGTCAAATATCCAACTTCACAAATTGGGGCAACAACGGGCAGATAGCGAGGGCGGGCCGGGCAACGGTCAAGGCCTGTTCGCTTTAAAACTAAGCAATTCCCAGATCGATTTTATTTTCTTCGAGTAGAGAGAGAGAAACAGAAAGTGAAATGGGGAAGAAGGAGTGGAGTTCCTAAGAGCATCTCCAACAGTGGGTCTAATTTTACTTATTCTATGCCACATAGGATTTAAGACCTCCATTTAACAAAAACTCATCTCCAATAGTAGGGTCCTCAAAACTAGGAGTCGTGACATGGCAACCAAAAGGTCTTAGAGAAAGTCTTATTTAGACTTTCTGTTAGACCTCCATGTCATTAATTTAACTAATTTTTCCTATTTTAATTATGGTTTAAACCAATAGAAAAAAGAGAAACAACATATTTATTTCATTTATTGTATACATATCTAAAATCTAAGGGTTAAAACCTTGCACTATTGGAGATAGTTTTTGTGCCAAAGAGTTTTATTACATAAACCCACCTAAATGAAAGTCTAAATAAGACCTCCACGTAGGATTTTTAGCACCTACTATTGGAGATGCTCTAAATGCGGAAGAAAATCGCCGTTCGTTAGGGTTTCCATCAGATCTGTTTCTTCTTCCTCATCTTCTTCTTCTTCTTCATGTTGAATAACAAGGTTTTCAATCTTCTGCTAAAAATCAGAGCCCAAATCCTCGATCATTTATGATCTCTCGTTTACCGGATCGATCACATGAGTTGAATAACAAGGTACGATTCAACTGAATCTCTGCATAATTTCATTGCTAGTCGTTACTTCGATGAACGAATTAGGGTTATACAATTAATCTGCTCAACTTCTTATAAACCCTAGCTTTTCCTGCAAAGATCAATTGATTGGGGAATTTTAATTGAATCTCTGTATAATTTCATTGTTCGTTCTTATAGGGTTAACATAAATCTGCTCAACTTCTTTTTTATGTTTTCTTGCCCTAAATTTCATGGAAATAATATACAGAGGCTTGTATTCTTGACTAAGGCTTGTTGTTCATGTGCTTAACTTCTCTGTGGTTAGTTTGATGAAACCCTAAGATATCAGAAACTCTAAAATCAGACGTGAAAGGAATTTTGGGTTATACAGGCACCAATTTCCATGGTAGTTTCATGATAAACAGGCAGAAGGAATTTTAATTAGGGTTTAAAAAGATTA
>JAJJMA010133033.1:0-10979 GCA_023529015.1 Papaver nudicaule
ACATACCAACGCTAGTGGGTTTGACCGGACAATGCCCTAACAATAATAATGAGCTTAGCAAAGAGATTGTGAAGGCTAATACATCGAAGGATCACCTCTCAAAATTGATGGATGAATATCGAATTGAATTGGCTAAGTTGGGGTGGAACCCTATTGAAGATATATGGAAGAAAATTTCGGAACCTCGCTTTTCTAACCAGCAAGAGGTTACTGATTATGTGGTTACAAAACAAAGTAGGGTATCTAGCTTAAGATTTCTTTTTCCTATGTTGTCTTTGACATATTCGGAATATGTTTTGATATAACTGTTTGCTTGCTTTAGGTATCGAAGCGGATTTGATGCACAAAGTTTCAAGTGTTGTTCTGGAGAGAGATGTAGCCGATGCACAACTGATTGTCGAGTTGAATCTAAAATTGGAATTGGAAGAGAAATTGAAGAAGGTTTCCCAAGAGTTGGATTGACCACTGAGCGTAATCGTCGCTCCGAAGAGCAGAGAGAAGTGCCCGAGATCTGGTTGTTGAATGCGATATTCTCCATAGAGCCGAAGAAAGTTTGATAAAGGTCATCAATGCGTGCGTCCTTGTGCAATCTCAAATCAAATTTGGTGATGATGTGGAAGAACTGCTTTTAAAGTCGAAGTTGAGTGCGTCTCTTGCTACGGGCGAGGCCTGCCAAAAACATGGTCGATCCCTTTTCCGGGCTATCCAAATTGAACCCGCCGGTTATGGAGCTGTAGGTGCAGATGATTCTGACTTAGAGCTTCCTGGTGATGAAGATTTACTCCCCCGTGAGGTTTTTGTAAGACTTGTTGAAGAAGAATTAGGTCGAAGGGCTAAGAAAGAGAGTATGCCTGAAGATGGAGATTCTGATGATGATGATGATGATGATTTCAAAGATAATTTCGAAGACGATGCTCGAGATTACTTGAGGAAGGATCTCGAGGATGGTTCGAATGCTGGAAAGGAATCCAAAGGTGATATCGAAGGTGCTCAGGCGGGGAGTCCTAAAGATACTAGTAAGGGGATTACTGGAGGTGGTAAGAAGGGAGCTACCGAAGCTGGTATTGAATTGATTATAGGGGAAAAGGTTCTTTATTTGAGGAGTCCCTTCTGGAATATAGTGAGGAAGAGGATTCTGAGCAAGAAGGACATATAATGCCTTCCAGTGGCGAACCTTCTAGTCATCGTGAGCAGACTTATGAGGAATATTTAGAAGCTAGGGAGAATACAGCCAGATTAATGAAGGAGTCTGGTGAAGCCTCTCTTCGAGATGTTTCCCCTGACGTTCCTTCCATTGTCTCTAAGAAGATTTTTGAATTTTTTCTTGCTCTCTAATGTTGTCCTTTTTGTACCTAAATCCCTTTTTGTAAGAAGTGTTTTCTGTGTTTTGTCATTGTTTTTTCTTTGATTGTGGTGGTGCCCGTAATTCGTGATCAATCGCGAGATTAAATGTGTTTTTTTATGAAGCTTCTTTTGACATGATTGTCATGCTTTTCTTCGATGCATAGTTTTTGTAGTATGACGTGATCATGCACGCATTTTTCTTTGATGCATTGCTTTGCCTGGTAACTCGTGATCAGGCACGAGGTTTACCTTGCGAATTCTAGGCTCCTAAGGTTACTTAGAGTGCAACTCTAGGGCTTACTTCGATGTAGGAGGCAGTAAACCAAGCTAGTGGGGGATGCGGATCACCCTTCCCAAAGGCTTTGAGCTACTTGCCTGATCTCAAGCAAGCCATGGCTATCGAGACCATAGGTACCTGGTTTGCCTCAGTACTTTGGTGTGTATCGAAGATATCGAGTATCCTCCGAGAAGACATGGTAGTGTCTTGAAAACTCGTTTTGCCTAAGTAAAGTAGGAGTTTTATGGTAGGTAGCTACTTTGGGCCTCGATAATAAAGTAGCACAGTGGGGGAGTGTCGGTCAAAGCTGAAGCTTAGTCATGGTATTGTTCTCCTGTCGCGGCCTGGAGTTCGACTCTTCTATTCTCGTTTGCCCCTCCTCGAGGCTATATTTGATTTTTTGGAGGAGGTCCCTTGGCTGCGTAACTCGCTTATCATTCCCGTGAATGTAAGCTAATTAGATGTCTCGGGGTTCCATCCGCCCTAATGGCAGATGTTAATCCCATTTATCGTCCCCGCGACGCCTCAAAAGAGAGGTCCCAGCGGTCGCAATGGTAGTGGGTCCAATTGCCTCTAGCTTATGTAGCTTCAATGCAAAGTGTCTTGTGGGTAGATGAACGTGTCATGTAGCTCGTAGGGCCCTTACGGCTACATGTACCTCGGCTCTTATGCCTAACGTCGTAGCACTTTTTTATATTTGGCCTCAGGGCCTTGGCGTCAAGGCCTTTAATTTCATTGCGTCAAGGCACTAGGGGAGATATGGCATCATGGCCCGTTCGTTTTATGTGGCATCGAGGCCTTAGGAGATGTGCCTAATCAGGTATTGCCTAATCAAATAGGATCTGGAGTTTGATTCGATATATAACAGGTCAAGCTGCATATAAACTCTGATTCTGAAGATGAGATGGTAAGAGAGAGTGATTCTGATGACTTTTAGCTTGTATGTCTTACTTGGGGTACTGAAAAACTTATGTATAAAAGGTTGTGTGTGTGATAAACTCAAACAAAAATCCTGGTTTGTAGTAATCTTGTTGAATTTCTATTTTAAGCTATCTTCTATGTATTTCTGTTTCTCTTCTCAAAAAATTACATACTTCAATTGTTCAAATATGATCATAATCATGAATATGCTAAAATAGTATGATACATTTATAAAATTTAAAAAAAAAATTGAAAAGGAAAATCGTTTATTTTTTAATATCACGACAGTTTTGAATGCAACATTTTTGATATAATATTTCCAATCCATTAACGAATATTGGTTGCAGGTTATCAAGATTATACATTTATCTCCTAGGGAGCTGATCTATATAATTGTTATTTAAATATCTTGATATCTCGGCCTTCTTATGATTGTGGCTGTTATGTTTGTACTAATGACTTTGTACGTAGGTATAAGTATAATTATGTAAGGACGAGATTGTTTTTATGCTAGGCACAATACTATTGTATTCCTTGATGTCTTATGACTGGAATTATAGTATCCGCATAAATCATTGGTTTTGGTATAATCTAGTAAGACTACGAACGTGTTCGAAAACCCAAAACCAGATCTCAAGTCTTTGTTTGGCAAAGACTATTTCCGTTGTTCTCATGTCCGAGGGAATGACAACCAACGGGGGAGAGTTCTTTTGTGAACTTTTTCTAAATAGAAAAATATCTTTAGGGGACCGTGGTTGCGGAATATACAGGGAATATAACTCATATCTGCTTATATCTTTTATATTTCCTGACAGGTTACTTGTGTTGATTATTATATATATTTTGTGTAACTTGTCGAAATGCTGACCCTTATGAATGTAATCATTCTTATATGTTGAATCGAGTTTCTCAGAACTTGAGCATTTATCTCAAACCCAGATATTTTCGAGACCCTTTGTCAATTCTTTTTGACAAAAAGGGGGAGAAATATTGATAGCTTGACTCGTTCAGTGCTTGGTCTTTGACAGTAAGCAGTGTCTTATGGGGAGAAAAATGCCTGCACATACATTGAAAAATGAATGAAAGCATTAACTAAGGGGGAGTAACACTAGTTGTTACTAATGGTTACTAGCATTGTAGACTTTCGCGTTGCGCTGCATTTGATAATAATACGTCGGACTTGATAGACATCCGAACTTACATTCAGGGGGAGTAAGTGTATTAGTAATCATTTGAATTTTTAATAGTACATATCTTGTTTGCAGACTGACATATTTTGCAGGTACTATTGTTGATACTAATTTATCCCATATCAAACTATATAAAAATGAATAGTAAGACGTGGTTAAATAATATGCATAAAAGACCCTCGTTCCCGACGCATTCTACAAGAAGAATATCAAGTCTAAGGAACTCATCGTAGTCATTAACGGAGAAGTAAGCATAAATCAATAACTAATTGAATCCAGAGAGCTATGCAATAATAAGATATACTCAATTAAGTTATCATCAGACGCAATGATATAACGAGGTTCGGCACAGGGTGTGCTTACATCCTCGGGGAAAATATGTCTATATTATTAGTGGTGAATTGAATTACAATCATATACGGTGGACTAAGAGATATTTGGTGTAAGACTTGCTACTTCATATCTCTCTCCTAAGAAATTCTGACCTCCTGTTCATCTTTGAATGGGGTATTTATAATAATCTTCTGGGGATAACTTCTCTTTGCTATACGTGGTCTCTTCTAGTATTTGATGAGCTTCGTCAACAACTGGACTTCGCTCACCGCCTTAGTTACCCATTCTCAAGCTGACACCTCTTATGTTGAGTTTGTCTTCGCTGTAATGCCCCGTCGATATGCTGGATGCGTTGATCCTTATCCTTTTAGTTACTTTTCACCGTTAGCTTATCCATTCGTTCAGGGACGGAGCTAGGAATTCTGGATAGGGGGGACAAAAAAAAAAATTACCGAAAATCATAATAACTAAAATATTGATAAGCAACAACAGATGTAGCAAAAAAAAAGTTTTTTTAGGCACAAACAACTCTTTGATATGATGTTTAGAAGCACATATACAAGCCAAATATCACATGGTTCAACTACAGCGGGATCAGTTTTACAATTAAAACCACAAAAAAATCGAAATCTCTGTCTCTTCTCTATTCAACTTACAATCAAAATTAAATTCATAGAAATAATCATAATCGAAAAACCCTAATCAAATCAAAATTACATCTACCAAAAACTTAAAACTATAAATTAACTAGATGACCGCTGCCACGGTGGATGGGCCGCCACTCCGAAGAAATCGGCGAAAGAACAAGAATTTGTAAAGAAAAATTACACCGTTTTCAATTAAATCACTTCTTGATTGATCGAATTAGATTTCATTGCTGAATGTTGATTGTTGTTTCAATTTCAAAACACAAAAGGTTGCTCTGTGCACGATACACTCTTTCAATTGAAGAACTTCTTTAATCTGTGTAACGAGAAATAGACGACTAAACAAAGCTTTTAATCTGTTGACTTTTTAATTTATGGGAGCTTTCAATTTTAACCTCACATTTTGTCCCCTTACGTGCTAAAAATCTCAAATATATAAGCCTATAATAGTAATTTTCCAAAATCCAGTGGGGACTGCTGTCCCCACTAGACCCTTACTAGGTCCGTGCCTGCATACGTTGATCGACACATTCTCGTATCCCTCTGTCGTAATGTAAAGTATTGAGTTGACAATTGTGACACGCGTCTGCCATGCTCAGGCCTATCGGGGCTAAGTTCATCGTGACCTTCGGTTTTCATCACGCCTCATGATGAGGTACAACGTGTGGAAGATGGCTTCGGTGCTTCGTCTTTGTTTTATTATATTGCCCCTGGCTTCTAGTGATGGACACGTGGCCGTCGATATTTATGTATTAACAATTTGCCCCTTTTCTTTCAGTTATTACTGAGGGTAATTATGGAAGAAAACCCTTCTTTTTTGGCCGCCACTTTCCCACTTCTTTTATTATGTGGTCCCAACATCTGATCGTGTGCGAAAACTCTCCTCGTATTCTGCGTTAGTTATCAATCATTCTCTGTATTTAAAGTATCAGAAGATCTTAGTTTTAATCTTTTTTTTCTCTACTTTTCCCTCTCAGTTCTTCTTCTCCACTTCTCTTCTTAGTGCTACTGATTTTGAAGAACCTATCTTTCTCTTTTGCCGCAATTTTTCCTTTGGTGATCTTTCTTCAAGTAAGTTGTGATCGTTTCATCTCTGTTTCAGTTGGTATGGTATTCTGTTCAGATGGCTTATTTGAACTGTTCATCTTCTTCATGTCGTATGACCTTGCTTTATTTAACTTATTGTATCATGATGGTCTTCCCTCCTGCTTAAACTTGCTTCGTTTTTGTTGTGTAGTTATAGTTGTTTTGCGTTTATTGGTGTTTCTCTTTTACTTCTCTGCATGTTGTCTGATTGTTCTTCACCTTCCATGACTGTTCTTGATTTTTCTCTTTTGCTCATAAGATTTCTGGATGAAGAGGAGGAAAACGAAGGGCACAAAGTCTAAGCCGGAGGAGACTTCGTCCCCCTCTGGCTCAGCCGAATTAATAGATACGGGCGTGTCTCACTATGAATTGGGGAGGCTCGACCCTAAGGCTACTGAAATTTACCATCATTTGTCTATAGAGGATATCCGCGGTTTGTAACCATTTTCTTGATACGTTTTGAAATTGAGTTTTATGGCGAAGATGTTAATGTTCTGAACGAAGATATGATTGCTCATTTTCCTTTTGATGAGAATACTCTACTCATCACGGTTGGTCAGCTTGCTGCTGGATTGATCCTCCCTTTATTCAATCCCGAAGATGCTTTTTATTTTGATGTTTTGTCAAATCGCAACGACCCACGAAGTCTCTTATCCGAGGTATCTTCCAATATAACGTGAATTTCCTTAGGATACTCCATGAATGTTGGCTTCGTAGTAAAGGTAAATCGAGGATAAACTGCTACAATCCTTTCGATCCTGGTTTCGGTACCTGTTCCTCGGACTATACTCCAACCAATTTTAATGCTAAGTGGGGTGACGTTGTCCAAAGTACAAATATTTTGCCCTGGTGCGTGGGTCCTCGTCGTATTAAGGCTCCTGGGACCCCCTTCGTTATTGAAGGATTGCTATAACGTTTCGGTTACCCTTATTCCTGTCACGAAGACATCTTTTCCCATGGAGGAGAGAATTCTCCTGGATCATGACAGGCGGTGGATGCGAACTCCTTTAAAGGTAACTGGCCCTTGGTTTGCTGGTTTCAAGATCAATGCTTCGGGAAAGTGGGTGCCTAGGCTTTTATCTGATCTTCCTGCCCAGTATCATGGCTTTGTTGGTTGGATTTTTGATAAATCTGCCCTAATGACGAAGGCTGCTATAAAGAGGGTAGCGGCCAAGTCTGGGAAAGGTGGTGCCTCCGCTTCAGGAAAGGATGATAGCTCTGCTTCTTTGTCAAAGGTATGGTTTTTTAACTTCTTTTCTGCAGAGATATGTTTGTGATACTTGGCATTTCCCCCGAGACCATAGTTTTGACGAAGGTGAGATTTTCCTTTTGTAGCCAAATAAGCGAATGTTGAAGAAGAAAGGTGGTGATGATGAGGGAAAAATCACTGGTGGTAGTCCTCCTAATGAGGCTCAGGATGAATCAGGTGGTGAAGCTGGTAAAAGAAAAGAACTTGTTGTGTTTGGTGTAGGGGATGGAGACGAAGAAGAGGATGATGTAGACGAGGAATATGATAGTTCCTCTTCTATGGATCTTGGTGGGGATAAAGATCATTCGCGTGATGGTTCTCGGAAAAGGAAAAGTGATGATGTTACAGGTGATGGGGATAACGTTCAGGTTGATGATAGCTTGGGTGGTGGAAATGATATTCGGGTTGGTGATAGCTTGGGTAGTGCTGGTCAACTCCCTAACTTGACTCCCGGTAATCATAAGAAGAAGGCTAAGGTTTGTGAAGGTGATAGTAACCCTTCTCAGCAGACTTCGTCCATTGGCGCGCTTGGCCCGGTGGGAGTTTCGTCCCTTTCTTCTCCCCTGCCTTCTTTGGTTCTCCCTCGTCTAGACTGGTCGCCTTTCTCAAGTGGTGTTGGTACTTTGTCGGGTGTTGTTGGTGTTTCTTCTGCTCGGGGTGTGGGTAGTTCTCCCTTTGCTATGACTGTCCCTCAGATTCCTGGATCTGCGGCTTTACCTAGGAGATCCGCCCTTTTGATCGAGTCTGATGATGTGCTCTTTAGCCGTTGTTTGAAACCTTCGTCGCATATTTCATCTGTGAGTTCTTTATTGGTTAGCTCCGAGGAGAGAAATCAAATTGAGAAAGCCTTGGGTCTTCAATCCGCGAAGGCGCAATAGAGTTTTTTAGACCCTGCTTGTTCTTGCCTTGTTGGTGAGACGCCTACGTTAGAGAGTATGAAGGAAAGAGTGAAGCAATTCTCGGGTTTCCTTCTCCAGTTGAATTTATACGCGGTAATCCCCCTTTATTGTTGGTGAAAGTATATTCTTGTTTGCACGGTTGTCTTCTGATGCTTTATTACTTCGTTTCTATTTTGCAGTTGTCACAATATGCGCAAAGTTCGTCTTTGATAATGTATTTTTATGCGGCTAAGTGTACTCAATTGGAAACCTATGCTGCTCAGATCCTTTCTGACCGTGATGCCGCAATGAAGAAATTCAACGAACTACAATATTCTCAGCAAGGCGATACTTCGTCCTCGAAGGTGGCTGTTCTTGAAAAGGAGTTAGTAGACGTGAAGAAAAGTTTAGAGGAAGCCCGAGCTGCCAAAGATATTGCCGAGAAGGCCCGAGTTTCAGCTGATGCTTCTCTAACCAAGGAAGTTGGAAAATCCAGGGGTATTTCATTTTTTTCATTTTTTTTTTTTTTTTTTTGCTTGTTGATCTCTTCTTGGCTCGTAATTTGTACGTCGATAATTTGATCATGTTACCCCTATCGGGTTCTTATTTTGAAGACCTTCGTGATGAATATGATACACTTCGTCGAGACCTGTGGAATTCTCAGATAAAGGTTGATAATATCTAGCCTTGAATTCCGGTGTTGAAACCCAATTAGAAATATCCCGTTCTCATAATGCTGACGTAGTAAAGGAACTTGACAAGCTTCGGGCTTTTCCTCATCCGTTGATAAAGGCGAAAGATGAGCTTATCTTGAAGTTGAAAGAAGATATTCGTGGTTAGAACATCGTGCCAGTCTCCAAGAAAAGAGAAATAAGAATGCTGGTGAGAAATTGGATGCTTTGCATGAATCTTCAACGAAGAATATTGTTGAACGAAATTCATTGCTTCTTAAGGCGAAGGAGTTGGAAGAGAAAATAGAAAAAACTCGTCCTTCGTCATCCCAACCTTCTAGTGCTTCGGCTTTGGCTGTAACGGAATTTCCTCAAAGAGTTCATAATCTTGACATAGCCAAACGTTCTCTTGAGACCGATGTTGAATCCCTCCAGTCTATTATAAAAGATTTAGAGTCTAAGTATGATCAGTTATCCGAGGATTATTCTCGGGTTGACTCCCTTCGTATCGACGCCGAACATAGTCTTGAATTATCACAGAGTCACGCCGAAGGTAGCTTAGGTTATGCAATGTACTTCCCCCGTTGTCTTTTCTTTGATCCAACTCTTATGGTTTTTGTTTTCTTTTTGGCTTGCTTGTAGGTTTGGAGGAGCAACAAAAAAATCTTCAATCTCGGGTGGATGAGCTTAACCAGAAGCTTGCAACGGCATAAAACTTGGTATTTGAGAAGGACACATTTATTTCTTCATTCAATCAACGTGAAGCATCTTTGGTGGAAGAATCTAATCGGCTTCGGGACCCACTTAATGCACTTGGGGAAAGAGTGGATCAGGAAGCGACTACTCGTGCGAAGTTGCGGGCTCGCCAGTATGTTCGCAAATCTTCCCAGTATATCAATCAGACTTTTACAGACGTCAAGAATTATGCCAATGGTCTGTATCCCACCCTTAAGTTGAAGTTTCCTCGGGTTGAAGTCCCGGATGTTTGATTTTCCTTCTCTTGACTTTTGATTATGGTGACGAGGATGGCCTCGTTCACTTGTAATTTTAATTACTCTGACTTTGCTGGAGGGGTGAAGGCGGCTTCGCTCCTTACTTGTCTTTTCTTGGGACGGGGATGGCCACGTTCACATGAATGCTTGTTTTCTTTTTATACAGTTATCTGCGTTTGTAAAAATGAGTAATCTTAGTTATCCTCCACAACTTAAGTCTACTGTTTTGACCCTGGGTAAGTGCGATTACCCATGGATAAGTGCGATTATCCAGGTTGTTAAGATTTTACCCCCCCTCAGGTAAGTGTTTTTACCCATGTTTTCTTGGACTGGCCTTATATGTCGACCACCCTTGGCCAGAGGGGGTCTAGGATATCAATCCGGAAAATAGGCTTTCCCCCTGTGTACGACATGTGAGTATCTCTATCATCGGGATTCTTACTTTTCGCCTTATGTCCATGCATAAGGATCCTAGAGATGATCTGTGTACCGCAGGTATGCTCCTGTCTATAGCAATTGTTCTGTTTTTTTTTTTTTTTTTTTTTTTTTTATGGGGTTGCCATCACCCTTAAAAATGTCTAATGCTTCAACTCGAGTGGTATGGTTTGCTGTTGACCTTTGCATTTTTTTAAAAAAATCTTTTAATGGCCTCTTGTTATCTTGAGGCTAGTTGCGTGTTGTATCGTGCTCCGAGTGTCTTGATCTGCTAGCGTGGCTGGAGATGACTTCGTGGATCTCTATTTCTTTTCGTACCTTCGGTCTTTGTGCTACCGGCGCTTATTAATCGTACCACTCTTTATGATGTTAAATTCCTCCCTTCTTGGGTACACTTTCTTTTTTCCTGTGTCAAAATAAATTTTCTCTCAAAATCTCCATTTCTCCGTAAGGTGTAGGAAATTTCAGTCGTTGTTGACATTGTGATATTTGTCCTCCTATTTCCCGAATCCACTTCTCCCCTAACACTGCATGGTACGTGGACGAGGGTTCAATAACGCTGAAGGTTGCTTGGGTCTGCACCGGTCCTACTTCTACTTATAGGATTATTTCTCCCTTAGATAACTGAATTATTCCGCATGTTTCATAAACGTATCTCGTTGGTGGGTTCATATGCTCATCCCTAAGTCTCATCTGTAAGAATTGGTCATAAAACAAGATGCTATCGATGCTTCCTTCGTTGATGAGTATCTTTGTTACGCTTAGCGCATGAACAGTTAATGTCACGACCAATGGTGCCAAAGCATTTCTACTTTCCGTGCTTCCTTGTTCGTCTAGGTATGCTCCGCCTTTTCCAACCTCTTGGCAGCTTTCTCCTGTATTTTGATCGGAAGGTCTTCGTGTTGTTCTTAGATACTGGTTGAATTCTCCTCGACCTATGTATCCTTCAATTGTGT
>JAJJMA010133061.1:6433-16606 GCA_023529015.1 Papaver nudicaule
GCATACTTCCAGTCTCTGACATGTTAATTAAACTAAGCAAGTGATGCTGTTATGTTAGTTTTCCTCATCATATAGCAATTTCTAATAATAAGTTCCAAAAATATGTGCAAACTAGATGATGATTTACGTTTGTAGTCACTATGTATAATATCTTGAATTGGGTTATACAAGTTGAATATGTTTAGGATTATTATCCTGTGCTATACGGCTCGCATCTGAGTCAGAGGCGGAAAATGAGGTTGGAATCTCTACTTTTTTTTTCGAATCTCTACTTTTTTTTTCAATTTTGAGAAGATATTTCCAAGTACTTTAATATTATACATTGAGCTTATTTTGATTTGCATACCTAGAAGTATTGATGGTAGTTGAATTGTTCTATTGGTCAGAACAGAGTATTCTTTCTTCTGATATTGATTTGTACTTCAGTATTAGTCCTTCCATATGCAAGGTAGCAATATCTTCAGTTTTTGTTCTAACTACTTAAAGTTTTGGATCAATAAAGAACAGTGTTACCTATTTTAGTTGGAGTAACGCCTAACTAAAGATTTCCACATATGTATATATATGGATTTGCAGCCTCTTTTTTATTTGCAGCCTCTGTATGTATGCATGAATGGTGGCATCAGGTTAGGCTACTGTAAGGTAGACCTGGGACTATATTTTCTGTTGATATCAAGTAGGGAATCAGGTAAAATCCCTTATTGTTATCCCTTTATGCTATTGAATCATTTGCGCAGTGTCCATTGTATTAAATCCTACTTACATTAGGAAATGGTAATTGCTATCTTAGCTCAAATGGAAGAGCACATGGTTCTCCACCATGTAGTTGTGGGTTCGACTCCCACAGATGGCATTTTAATTTGAGTAGGTCCAGTAGGCTAAACCTCCTATGCTTCCAAAGACAATGTTACCTCTGTAATATGTAGTGCAACACAGGCGTACATTTAAAACTGGAATAGTATATATAGAATGTGAAGCCGCATCATCAATGGGAGATGGAATTGACTCACGACACACACGTAGCATCAAAGGGAGGCAGATTCAAAGTCCAAGGACATGTACTGCCTACTCCTACACCATAAGAGGGAAACAAAGGGTATAAGTCGACCCATTGAGGATGCAGTAGGCTCGCATTGAAAAATCAATGGATCTACCGATTCATGCACAAAATCCCAACGCATCTATTACAACCTTTCATGTATCCGTAATTAGAACTATTATTTCGCATAACAAAGGGTATCTAATCAAATGGTGTCAAACCCCGGGTGCCTAATAATTAGTAATAGGAGTACCAAATAGCTCGCCCACGTTCATTCTCCCATCAAGCTCGAATATTAGAGCTCGAGGCCCCACCATAGAAATTCTCCACCAATCAGAAACCTCGAGTTATTTCGCTCTTTCCGCACGTGTGGCTGATAATACCCGGTAAAAAACCCTACCTATCTAGCTCATTCTTTTGCCCCCTCTTCCTCTTCGACTTTCTTCTTCTTTACAAACCAAAAGCTTAATTATCTTCTAAAATTTTGTTTTTCGATAAACCAATGATGATGGAAAACTTCATGGATCTCGCTAATCCTCAAATCCTACTTTAAAACCTAATTTCTCTTTCGCCATGCTCGGGGTTTCTTCACTGTCGTATCTGATTTCATATTTTCTCTTCATATTTTCTCTTATCTATCACAGGTGATGCATAATAGGTTGAGGAGAATCAAAAGTGCAACATACAGGTATTGAAATTAAAAGGTTAAAAAGATTGGGTCTGCCTAATTCGTGATTATTCTGCAAATCGTTAGACCTAAGTTAGGGTTAGGGTTTGTCTCTGTTATTTAAATTGTGTTATCAACTAAATTATAAGATTGAATTTTAATATTTGAGTACTAAAACCTGTTAATTATATGTCATATCCAATTTTGTTGATTTTTGGTAACCAGTTAGTTTGTGCTTAGTTTGTTTGTGATTTTTGGTAACCAGTTAGTCTGTTTTCGTAGCCAGTTAGTTTGTGTTTAGTTTCAGCAGATATGATTGATTAGTCTTATTTATATGGTACGTTCATTTAACCCAATTTTGTTGATTTTTGTATGAGATCAACTCCGTGAGTTATTAGGACACAATTTTTTTATCAATTCATTTGTTAATGTTATCAGTTTTCCCTTATTACACATACTAAGGCCCTTAACTCTTTGATTCAGTTCAGACCTTAGCTAGCCAACAACATCTTATAGCACATCTGTCTAACATCTTAGACATCAACATTGTACTTCCGAAGTTGCATACAATTTGATAAACTTTCACTCTCTAATCCGCGTTGAAGTCAAAGACCACACTTGAACTACTGCAAAATTTGGTGACTTAGACACCATGGTTGAAATGGTTGTCGGGCACCCAACAGTCACATGGTTTTCCTGTCATAGGTACACCACAGACTACCCTTATCTCCCATCCCTTTTTTTTTTGTTATTTTTTGTTTTTGTTTTTTGTTATGAGCGCATATTGCAAGTGCAACCATGATTTATACTGATCGTTGTTTTAAAATGGGTACAAATCAGAATTCTTCTTCAAGTGGGTGTTATCCTTTAGTTTGGTGGTTAAATACCCGTCATCAAGGTAAGCTTTACTTAAAATTACTAGCGTCAAAGATGTAGATTCATATCAGATGTAGCTGCGCTTTTTGGTCTTGCATAACTAATTTTCCTCATCTTTCTACTCACTAACCACAGTATTACTTCACTGCAGGTACCTAACAAGCTTTTGCATTCATAACTCTACTGTTCACAACAACCCATTTAGGTCAGACCTCTAGAATTTGTTTGTGAACATTGCCATTTATTAATCTCGACGATAATATTCCTTAAAATATGTATGTAATACAGATTTGTTTTGGTAGGTTAGCACAAGCTGGAACTCTCATTCATAACATCAAGTATGATAGTTTTTTCCCACTTGACATTTGGCGACATCAGTGCAATTCCTTGAAAGTAGTACTCTAGAGGTTGGTTACTTTAGGACCTCATAAATCACGGTCCAAGTTTAGTACTTTGTTAACTTGAGTACTATCTCTTGATTTAATTTGCTAAGAGGTATATGGTAAACTGACATAAACCCTGCCACACAGAAACATTTTACTTTTATTTCTCTACCGATGATTGGAAGAACAAACGAGCTCAGAATTACAATACACTGGACCAGAAATCTGTAGAAATTCACTCACAGCGACAATAACTTTCGTGATGTACACATGTTTGCAGGATGAAACGTGTGGTAGAATGGTTATAAAGTTTAGCAAAGAACGTGATGTCTAGCGTAGCCTAAAGTTTCTTTGGCTATTTAGTTAGGGTCCTTTGCTTGCATTTCTGCTTCTTTCTCTTAAAGATGTAAGCCGAAGCATGCTTTCAGTAATTTGTTGAGACTTGAGTGAATATGACAGCTTCATGATTCCTTTTGTGATCTGATGCGAATCTTATTTCTAATTGTAAGGAGGGACTATGATCTTTTTTGGTGGTATGGGAAGGTTTATAGTGGGCTATATAACCCATTCCTGTTTCACTCATTTCGCGGTGGAATGATCTAATACTGTTGCCTGATTACGTTGGAATTCTGGCATTACCATGTTATTCACTATTTGCTGATTGCCCATTCTTAGGTCGTTCTTATTACATCACCCACGGTCTTTACCTTCCTGAATCAGATCCAAATGCCCTTTTCTCTCATCCAACTTGGATCACATATCTTGAAACTTTTGGTTTCTTTTTTGTGCTGTCTTTTTTGGTTCAAGTTTTTAGCTTATGTTGCTATACCCCTGTCATGATGTTAAATAAGTTCTACGGGTTGCATATTCTTCTAAAACGAAAGATCAGTGGATATCCATATCTATCAATGCCCAGCAAAAGATACTGACTAATACTCAACAGGAAAAAGGTAAGCTACATATTAACTAGAGTCTGCTCTGCAGCACTATCCTTTTAGATCAACCACAAAACTTTTTCTCTATTGTACAAGGAGACCCCTTTATCAGTTATTTTCATTTCAGATTTTGCAACTGTATTTTAGGGTATGTGTTAACAGTAAAGTTAATTCTGTATTTATTCTCAATGTATGTATTTTATTGCATATTTCAGGAGAACGATGGGAGTACATAGCAGTTCCTGGAAGTGATTTTTATCATTCTGTAGTTGTTGATCGAAATTAATGGGTTGTAAGCTCACTACATATCCTATTATCATTCTTTGACCTTTAAAATCCCAAATTTGATCTTGCCAAGTTTGGTGATGGTTTGATTGCATTGTCTATCAATGTATTTTGGCAGCTGGCAACTCCTTTTGAGACATTAGAAAGGGATGATGCACTGAATTGGAGTTAAAGAAGAGCGAGCTTACGTAGGTACATACAATCCTTTTTCTTCGTTTGAACAATATATTAACGTTCAAGGAAGTGGTAATGGACAATGGTGGATATCTTAAATTGTACATCTTGACAAGTGAATATATTTTAATCTCAACATCTTACTTGCTAGGAATTTCATTATATGTGTGATTATGCCTCTACTGAACTTTTTAGTAGGCTTCAGTAGAATGGATCTGTCGTACCCTCATTTCGGTTGGTTATATAATTTAGAAATATCTATTAGATAATACAACAAGATTGTATGTTTTTCTACTTGCTTCTTAGTTTTCTTTTCTATACAATGTGCATATATAATATCAGTGTATAGAGAAAGAAACATCAGTTCAACGTTTCCTTCGCCAACGGAAGAAGGAACAGAGAATATATTGTCGAATAAATTGACCAAGCTCTATCAGTAAAACAATAAAGATGTAAAAACATCAATTCATTGTTTTCTTTACTGATGCACCTGATATTGATCTAAATACTGTTCATTCTTCTTCCTTTGAATGGATTTTTGATCATGGATTTGTTGGTCTTACATAAGAATGATCCAATCCTTCGTCATTTGGAAGAAAATGTAAGCCGGAGAACCAGTTGGTTGATCTCAGAGTATCGTATATGATACTTTTTTTTGGATGCTTTGATAAATGTTTATACATCTTAAACTTGACTTATTTTTCGATTGTATAGGCAGGATGCTGGATTTTTGTTCCCGTCTTTGTTCGGTCTTTGGGTTTTTTAGTTGGTATATTGTGTTATGAACTTTACAGGTGTTGATTGTGTTCCTTTGGTGATCTTTTCTCAACGAAATTTTTTGTGATGTCATCATTGGCTAAATCTTTTGTTTTGTCTGTTGCAGAATTTGGTTTTGATTGTTGCTGTACATCTGTGACCGCTGCGACCTTCGCAACATCTCTTCTTCTCCTGTCTTCTGCCTCTCCGTCTGGCAGGTTCTCTTCTACTGCTCTATCTCCAATCTTTCGGAACCCTTCATTTTTCTGTTAGCCACGTTGGTTTTCAGCGTAATATGATATTCGTGTATGTAGACAACCGAAAATTTTCATGTTTTCTAGGTGCTTTGCAGGGGGTCTGCCATCTATACTAGGAAACTTGAGACTGATCCAGAGGTGTCACACTGTGGTGCTATATGTGTCTATATACAACGGGTTGCAGAAGAAATGTTGGTTAGTCTAACCAAAGATTTTGTCATGGATGAAATAGTTAAGCTAGGCAGTTTGACTACCATTCAGATTATTAAGTTTATGCAACACATGGCTCATGTGTTGAATGTATAATGATCATTGTCTTGGAACATGCTCAGGAACCATTGGAGCTCTCTGAATTCACTCAATTTAAAGGAGTTGCAGACTTTTTTTTGCAAGAGGTAGTCATAAGGTCCATGACCAGTATTGGCATGTATAAAAATGAAACTTACAGATAATAGCTCAGTATTTGAGTTTGTGCAGTCAACTTTCGGCAGATCTAAAGTTGATAATCCATAGTAATTTAATGTATGGCTACATTTATTTTACTTGGGTTCTTTAAAGGTTCTTTTAGTGAATACAACTTTAAGGGTTAGTTTCACTTGATTTTTGACAGATTAAAATAGTTGTTTGTAAATGTTGTATATTTTGATATTTATTTTTCGTTTTCTAATTGTGTGTTTCCTTTTCAGACAGAGCTTGCACCTGCTGGTGGCGCTCAGCAATCTTTAATAATATATTCGTCCGTATATCTATGTAGTATGGTAATTTGGTTTGCCCATATATTTTACACCCATCTACAGACCTTATGTCAAACAATGTCGTGATATGGATTCCTATCTTATTTTGCAGATGTGATGAGAGTCTAAGGCTGATGCAATTCCTGCTCTTTCTGAGGTTGTGCGGAATAATTACTAAGCAGAGAAGTGAGATTAGGTTGCACCTTAGAGGGAAAGCTAGAGAGTACACAACGGCGTAAAAGAGAAAGCGTGATAAAAACATGTCTATTAAGCCAGATTCAGTCCCAGCAGTATGAACTTAGACTTTGAGTAAGCATCAAGCTTCTTTTACTTAGCTTTTGTACATTACTACTAAAGGTCTAGGTGAGAACTGCAGTTTTGAAGTATTATTTGTTATGAAAGTCATCCAACCATTAGTGTATTGCTCTATATTCACACCGACCTTTTTTAATGATCCTACCTATGATTTACATTTTCTCAAGTTCTGTTTTGCTATGGTGGATTTTGCTTTGACTGTTACATGACGATCACAAAAAGCCTTTCAAAAGAACATTTGTTAAATCTAAATCGAAAGTAATATGAGATGGTTATTTTGAGCAAATCATTTGCAGTAACAACTAACGAGTTATATAATACATTATTGACACACTATTGGCGCTAAATCACTGCTGTGCTTACAAATATTGAAAAGTTACATACATGTTTTTTTGTTAAATAGTTGTTTTGAAGACTTTTTTCCTGATTTATGACAATTGAATAGGTTAAAATCGTAGGTCAGAACTTATTTGGATGATTTAGACTGCATCATATGCTCAGAAAGATATGACACGGTTCTGAAAAATAATTACTTGAAGTTGGGCAAATATACTTTAGCTTTTAAACTTAGTAATGGCTACCCAAGACAATATTGCAGGTATGATGTACATTCTGATCGTAGAGAAGGTCTTTCTTTGGTTATGAGTGGTTGGTCTCCCAGTGATCCTTGATTATCTTGGTTACTACTTCGGCAAAGTAAGGTCTTAGAGTCCTCTGATAGTTCTCGAGATGGGAAGTGGGAAGGGTTGGTTCAATTGGCCATTTTCGTCTGTAGTCGTAATCGAGCTTATAATATGCTTCGTGGGGTACTTATGATCGCAATCTGAGGTATACATACCTAGGCACGCCTAGCTAATTTAAATTTGTACAAAATTGAATGTCAGGATTTATGTTTCTCTAGCTGCAGGTTAACAATGGTTGTCCGGAGAGGGATACTCACTTATCTGCCTTTATTTATTATTTTTGGGTCTGAATAATGTACGAACCCCAATGTCCTTTTGTCTTTTAATTTCGATTTTTTCGTGCTGCGAAGTGAATTTTGATTCTACTGTTAGTTGGTTAATATTCTTAGAATTGTATGTCGCACAAGGGTAACTTAGGTTTGTGTCTCCATATTATTCTGCAGTGGATTGAATTAGTTTGGTGTGCTTACAGTTTTGCCAAGCCACCTTGGGAGCCATTGAAGATATTAAACCATAGCAATAGCGATTGACAAATCATGCAATAGTTAGCCTTTGCGACATTATTTTGATTGTTGTTAGCTAAATTGTACCTTCTATTTCACCATAAATATGTTGTTTTTGTTTCTTTGTCTGTTATACAACTTTACAAGTTGCAATGTATGTATTTTGGGGTTTTTCTAGAGATGGCAAACTACATGCAGGGATGCAGTGGATACTATTATGATGGGTACTTTCTTAACTGTGCGAACTTATTCGTCTTAGTTAAGTCTCAATTGATGTCTTAATCTTTGAATTCAAATAATGTGCATTCTTTTTTAGGAATGTTTGGTTGGAAGAGCTTCCTACTGTTCTTGATTCTACATCAGAACACCCTCTGTTTTTAATGGAACAACAAGTTTCAGTAAATCATTTATTTTTTTTATCTCACACTGTTTAGAATTTTAGCATAAACATTATCTGACTAAGACTAATTTTGCGTTTTTATGTGTAAAGGTTGTACATTTTTGGCATGTGCCCTTATTCTCAATGTGTAAGGATGGCTAGACTGTAAGGTTAGTGCTCTTTTTGTACATTTTATGCATGTGCCCTTATTCACAGGTAGATGCTTTGAACTCAAGGATGAAGAGGTTACAAGCCTATAGAACAGATCCTTTTCAAGTGAGTTTGAAATTCAAAAGCACTACGTTTGATACCCTGGAGGTTATGTAATTCAGTGGACTAAGTAAATTCTGTAGACTGTATGGTGCGGAAAAGTAGAGCAGAATAGATCACAATGGACTAAGCAAGTATATGGATGCTTAGCAATATGGCTTAATTGAAATTAATGCTTAATTTGAAAAATAATGACAAAACTAGATTGAGAAATTTAGGATAAAGACTGACCATGGGATGACACTATACTGCGCATGTTGAAGCTGCAAACATCAGAGTTGCACCAAGATGTCAGAAAATTTGCTTTGCGTATCGCACTTATTTGAGGGTAAGAAATGACCTACTATTATCATTTGAGACACAACATATTAAGATGTGCAGTAACCCACTGTACTTATCAAAGATGAGGATTACCTGCTCAACTTTGACGGGCAGTGGCGCTTTATCAACAGCTCTTGGAGTTCAAAGGGAGACTATGAGTATAAGGTAATTTATACAGCCACGCATAGATGTTTAGCTCTTAATGTTCCATTTCCATATGTTCCATTTCTTAGCTCTCAATGTTCCATTTCCATTTCTTAGCTCTTAATGTTCCATTTCCAATTTGTATATTATGCAACACAAGCTTCGTTGGACGGATGATTGGAAACCGGTCATAGGTTGCAAAAAATTTATCGAATTTCAAAAGCATACATACTACATCGGCGACATAGTATTTACAAAGGCATATAACGATGACGCCTCTCTAAAGTATTTACAAAGGCATTATAGGTCTGTGTGCTTGATGTCTACCAACCTAACAACCTTAACTAAAGGTCTCAGCACATTACAAGAGTATATCTTAAGGCACATTTTACACATCAATGGGCATTTGAAAGAACAAATTAGAATTAAATTTAATTGAAAAAAATTAGACAAATTTTGGTGATGGAACCCTTCAATTCTTCTACCACCTTTCATTGTTTTGCGGGTGCACTTCAATTCTTCAGTCATTCGTTCATAACCCTATTGCGTCTCTTTTCTCTCCTTTTGAACTCTACAGACTCCTCTCTGTTTTCTCTGTTCTCAACATTAACATCTATTACAATTTACATTGTAAACAACAATACTTAATAATAACAGAGTGAGGTAACCCTGCGAGCACTTGGCATATCTAAAGGGAATTAGGTATTTTTGCCTGATCAGGTGTACTCAACCAAGAACAACATCAAACCATCAGGTGTTTATACTGCCTCTCAAACTACTTGGACTACTTGGACATTTAACTACCCACAGAAAATGACTACTTTGATACAGAGAGTGCAACATGTTGATTGAAGGTTCAAATGAAGAACCATACTGATACGAACTGCATTACAAATGACAACCTAGCTTACGATTTTAATTCAAGTTTCTGCATCATATCCTTTAACCCTTTAAGCAATGAGTTTACATACGGATTTCGATTTAAAAAAAAAAAAATATTCTTGATATAAAGCAAAAATTATAACAAAGACAAAAGGAGAAATTTCTACCTGATTCGATTAAACCTGTATCTCTTTAATCTCACAAATTTCTCTCTTCAAAGGTCAAAGAAATATTTCTTGATATTTTCTGATTTGGAGATAATGTGGTTGAACCGTTGAAGTCAATGCAAGAGCATAGACTTTAACACCTGGGGGCCCTAAAAGAAGTATAAAGACAGTCATATTAACAGACCTCGGGACTTGGGCCCGTGCAAACGCACGGGCTGGACAACCTAGTCTCCATAAAGGAGAATACAAAAACAAAAAGGGAAAAAAACCCACAAAAACACCATGAAAATCTCCTAAAAACAATGGAGATTGAAGCAAAAAATTAAATCAAACTTAATCTAAACAACTAACAACAAAATGGAAGAAATCTGCTCAGATCTAGTCCATTTTTGGGCTAGATCTG